>APFE030141277.1:0-15561 GCA_000404065.3 Pinus taeda | reverse complement strand
TCTCAGCCATTGGATGTGTGACAAGTGGCGTAACCAGAATGGCCAGATGACAAGTGGTGCCATGAGAATGGCAAGATCTCAACCATGGGATGTGTGACAAGTGGCGTAACTAGACTGGCAAGATCTCAACCATTGAATGGGTGATAAGTGGCCAGATCTGTGCCATGGATGAGAAACAAGTGGCTCCTTGAGAGTTCCAGATCTCAGCCATTGGATGTCTGCCAAGTGGTGCCAGTGGCTAGATCCCAACCATTGGATGTGTGACAGGTGGTGACACTACAATGGCCATAGCTTGGCCATTGGGTTAGTGACAAGTGGCAATACCAGAGTGGCTAGTGGATGTGTGACAAGTGGTGCGCCAAGTGGCTAGATCTCAACCATTGGATGTCCATTGGATGTGTGACAGGTGGTGCCACTAGAGTGGCCAAGCTCATCCCAGCCATTGGATGTGTGACAGGTGGTGCCACTACAATGGCCAAAGCTTGGCCATTGGGTTAGCGACAAGTGGCAATACTAGAGTGGCCAGTGGATGTGTGACAAGTGGTGCGTCGAGTGCCCAGATCTTAGCCATTGGATGTCCATTGGATGTGTGATAGGTGGTGCCACTACAGTGGTCAGAGCTTGGCCATTGGGTTAGCGACAAGTGGCAATACTAGAGTGGCCAGTGGATGTGTGACAAGTGGTGTGCCGAGTGGCCAGATCTCAGCCATTGGATGTCCATTGGATGTGTGACAGGTGGTGCCACTACAGTGGCTAGATCTTGGCCATTAGGTTAGCCACAAGTGGCAATACCAGAGTGGCCAATGGATGTGTTACAAGTGGTGCGCCATGTTAACACCTAAATCTGCCTTAGGCTAAAGGAAGGAAAAAATTAGGGTAACCACAAACCACGCTCAATCTGGTAGCTAGCCCTACCAGAATAGGAGAGGGCTCTCTCCGTGTCACGCTCAGTGAATAAATAAATGATATGGTCTGAGGTGATTTACAGTGAATATTGATTTTAGGCTAGGTAAATAAATATGGAAACAAGAAGCAATTTTTTATAAATGACTGGGTTTCTGGGATATATGAGACCAACAAACAGTATGAGCAGAGAATTTAACACAAAGGCACAGATTACTTCATGAGGCAAGACAGGCGGAAAGTCTAGCAATTAAATTTGAAATAATTCGGAATGGAAGATTGTTTAGGAGGCTGAAAAGGGCATAAACACATGAATCCTTTTCAACAGAAGAAGAACACATAATGTGAAACATTCCCACAGGCAGAGCAATAAACATGAATTCTACCTTATCTTACTTAGAAAATTTCACTCGAAATGAATATGAATGAACTGTGAAACATGACGAAATACATATGAAACATAAAGAGAACACATTTGCTACACTCACACCACATGAATCCCATGAACAAGAGCTGCTGCCTTTCATTAATTCTCAGTCAAAATATACAATGAAGAACTGAGTTTCTCTCCCACAGTCTCCCAGAAATTACAACCAACCCTTTGCAAATGGTTTTCATAAAATAAATAGACTATGCCATAGGGAAATAGAATGACCAAGAGTTGGGGAGTTTTTCAAATCATTACAAAATGGAAATGGAAAGCCAACCATCAGTTACAGGTGCAGCGTTACAAAAATGACAAATGGCTTGGGTGACTGCTCGCCTTCCTTTGCCACTTGGATAGAAGCCAACCTTTAGTGAAAATATTCTTTAAATTTTTCCTTAGTTACCAAAAAAAGTGTAGTGTAAATGAGCGGGCCCACTTGGAGAAACTCGCAAATCGAAATGTCGCAAAGCGGAAGTGATTTTGGCCTTTTTGTCTATATGCACCGCACCACTTTGGAGGCAATTTTGAGGTACCTTCTGGAGTCCAAATTGTGCCCAAGTGTGCTTGTTGGAAAGCTTGGCCTGTCTACATTCCAACCCAAGTGGAATTTCTGCATTTGGTGCTCAGTTGCCTCTCCAAAAGTTCATTCTCCCAAGACTGCTTCTTGTGTGTCAAAATAGGGGCAGAGAGGTCATTTTTTGAGTGTTTTTGACCTCCTTGGGACTCAAAACATGCCCAAACTTCTTGTCCATGCACCAAAAGGCATGATTTTTCATGCCGAATCCAAAGATACAAGCCATTTGTGATTTGGAGCTCCCAATCCTAAGCGCCGCGCCAGTGGCGCGGCGCACAGGGAGAAAAACCCTGTGTTGTGCCCAAAAATTTGTCATGTGACCAAACTTTCCCCAAATTCTTTGAAATTTGGGCTGGTGGTTCCCTATGAAGTGCTATGCTGGGACATAGAGGCTTCAGCCAAGATTCGAAGCGGATCTTTCTCTTTTTGACTCTTTTGCCTCTTTGTCATTTTGCTCATTTTCGCATTCAAACTCCTTATCCGAGCCTTTGAACTCATTTTTCATGCCTTGTAGTGATAAACCATCCGCCTCAATATGGTTTTGTCCTTTTCAGCCTTCTCTAGCAGTCTCTCAAGGTGGATGTTGATACGCTTGAGCCAATACTCTCCGTCATTGTTAATCTCTTGCTCTAAGGGAGCGAACTCAATCCTCCTATGTTGGGTAGCTTGGCGATTCTCACGGATGTGTTGCAGCTCCATGATCTCATGTTGTTCCTTGAGTTGTTTGTTCCTTTGCTCCAAATACCTGATAATCCACTTGGCCCTCTCCAAATTGAGAGACAAGGCTTGGATCTCCATTTGCTGCTCCTGGATGGTCCTCCTAAGTTTGGCACTTTCCACATCTATATCATCATCATGAATGAGGATGAAGTTGGCCTCTTTTTCACCTGATGGCCCCTCATCATGCATGGGCTTCTTTCCCCTGTCCTGTACCTGTATTGCCAATGTCGCAAGCGAGGCCCCTTACACCTCGGGTGGAGATAACACTCGCTTTGCTGCTGCAAACAAATGTCCACTGCCTCTCTAATAGGTGATGAATACTGGCATAGTAGTGGTCTCATGGTGCTCATATTGATGAGAAGGACCACCTATCTCATGCTCAACCTCTGATAATACCTGTGAAGTGCTGAAGAGGTCACGGGAGATGAAGTCATCCCAAGTAATGCCCTGTAATCCCAGCTGATGATCGACCAAAATCTTAATAAGAGCAAAGTGATAAACACTATTAAGTTGCTACTGAGGGGTTTTGTGCTGCATGAAGGTGTTCATCCTCTCTATGTTCCTACAAATGAAATATGGGATGTTCATCATCCGTACCCTAGTAAAGTGCATGAGCAACCTGATGTGATAGGCATATAGATGAGAGAACCTCCCCTCACAGCTGAAGTACTTCATGATTAACTTCATCAGTGGAGCATATTCATCTTTCAAATATTTGAATGGAAAAACTCTTTGGAGCTGCCTCAAGAAACTAGCCTCAATGTAAGGCTCATAGTGCTGCCGATCAACCTTATGTTTCTTGTGCCACTGTTCTCCAACATTCGTTATGTCGGTTGCTAATGAGACAGTTTTAGGTGTCAGTGTGAAGGTGACCTCAGCCAAGATAGAGTGATCTCCCTGTGGGTGAAGCACAAAAAGGCGGGCCAACTCATGATGAACTTGAACATTAGCTACCCTTTGACAAAACTCAAAACATGATAGATGCTGGAAACATGACATAGCAAGAGGGCAGGCCTGCAGTTTTGTGAGGGTGGTTGGCTCATCCCTAACATGTTTGCCACTTTTGTGATGTCTCCGGGGAGTCTGTTCTTCCGAGGATGAATCACTTTGGGTTTCCATATCATACTCCAATGAATGCTCAGAGGCCATGACTGTTGTATGTGTACTGTTCTTGGACTGCCCTTTGATGATGGTAGTGAAACTATGTGTTGATATGAACTTTGCCACCAAGGGGAACAATGCAAAAAAGGGAGTGTTAGGAAGGGGAATAATATGATGGGATTAGGGGTTATGGGGGGAAATTTTGTTTAGGGATATGTAGGAGAGTTTGGGGATTTGATAAGGTAGGGTTTTGGGGTTTTATAGTTGACAAATGAGTGGAGGGGATAGGGAATAGGGGTTTAGTAATGTTTTAGGGTAGGGAAAATAGGGAAAAATGGGATAGGGGGAAAGGGAAAAATGGAAAGAAGGGGAAAAATGAAAGGGAGGAGGAGCCTTGGCATCAACACCACAAGTTTGCAACCCTAGAGCAATGGCTTTGATGTTTTCAAGGGGTAGGGTTTAGGCATTTTTTATTGCAATTATAAATGGCCATAACCATCATCCTATCCACAAAATTTGATGAACAAGCCAAGATATAGACCCTACCTGGCAATTGGAAGGAATTCCAAACGATTTGTGGCAAATTTGGAACAATTTCGAGCCTTTGTGGTGTGCGCCACGCTCTGTATATGCATCATGCCCATGTATTTCCACCATTGTGGGGTCGCGCTCTTTATGTGCGCCGCGCCCATCTGTGTGTGCGCCGCACTCTGGAAAACGACTCCAAACTCACCTAAAACGCGTGCTTTGCACTCTCAGTCACTTTGCTATGTTTCTCTATAACCTTGGTGTGAACAATGATCTTGTTACTTGTGGAAACTTGTATATAAAGGCATTTGGAGTCATGGGTTTAATGTTTTCTTCTTCAAAACCCACTTTGATAATGTTTTTATTTTGACACTTTTCATTGATTTAATTCAACACTGAATTTCACTTTTCCCTTTGAATTTTTAGGTAGAATGATGAAATTTTTGGCACTTTTTGCAGGGGTCGCATGACATGGCATTTGGCCAAGGAAACCATGACTGCGCCTGAAGAGATCAACTGGAGACGTTTTTGGAAAATGATCACAAATGACACACTGTTTGACTTTTCTTCAAAACAGGGTTTTGAAGAACAGTGGTAATCTGTCAACATGATGATGAAAATCTTTGAATCACAACTTTGTAAGGGTCTCCCTCTGGTCTGCATGGCTTTATTAGACATGGTTGAAGACCAAATTGACTAATCCCTAGACCTAATGACTGAAAATGACTCTCGTCCATTAAAAGATCGAACATTAACTGTCATGGACTTTAGTGACCATTGACAAAAGACCTAAGCCAGTGGGTGTCAGACATGAGGGGAAATGACTAGCATGACCTTTTCCGTCAGATTATGGCATGCCCCTAGCGGAATGCAGCTGAGTGAATGGAGCGAGACACCAAAAAATGAGATGCAGAAAGAGTTTTGATCTCTGACGAAGGACTGACAAGACCGACTCTAACATTGGCTCCAATGGGGGATGGTAGCTCCAGCTCCTTGGAGGTGTCAAGCACTGCAGATCTTTGGGTGAGTAGACAGTGCCTTCATCAATTGGGCTATGGAGTCGTTATTTCGACAAACAACACAAGACTTTGACGCATTTATTGATTGGAACTTGACTTAAACCGACTTAATTATGAAACCAACATGACTGAGAAAACTGACTCAATGCAAAAGGAAATGACTCATGACTGACTTAACTAAAATAAGAATTGAAAAAACTTATTCAATGGCAGCAGTCCATCAAGATTCTAGGGTTTCAAATTATGATGACAACCACCTGCATACTAATGCAATATGTACAATCATGTGTAATGTGTCTTCCAATGTAAGCAATCAAGCAGATGCCTTCTTGATTGATTCTCCTGATCAGATCTCCTAATCAACAACAGATACTGGTAACTAGGCATCCAAAAACACAGTTTACCATGATCTCCTTCATCACTGAATACTGCAATAATCACCTTCACTGCTGACTGCAACAGATTTGCCATTGGATCATGAAAAACATGAAGATTGACCTCTTGCTGGAAAAACAAGGTATCTTTTTCTCTTGATTCTGGTCTTTCTTCATAGATAAGAGTATGTTCCTGGTCTTCAAAAAATTCTGAACAAATAGATGAGCAAATTTCCTCTTCAAAGAACATTTCAAAACATGAGACATATGAGGAAGAGCCTGAAAGGGGATCCTGAATGGTCTGGTCTGCTGAAGTCTGAATATATTGTAGGTCATCTTCATATGATATGACAGCTAGATTGTCTTTGCATTCATCAATGATGAGAAAAGAAACCTCAAAAGATTCTTGAAACCCAACACAATCATTTATATCATCTACCACATATTCATCCAGAGAAAGATTTTCACTTACTTGAACAAAGAACTCATCTTGGTGCTCATGAACTAACTGGATTACCTCTTGGTCTTATGACATGAGAACATTTGAATTCAAAACTCTGTTTTCTTCATCCCATATGGTTTTAGCAGCAGAGTTCTCTTTCATGGGACTTAGTACAAGGTTTTCTTGGTCATCACAATCTGAATCTACATCTGAAATGGTTGTCTTGACATTATCACATTCTGGAATTAGAGCTGGACTTCCTTGCATGTTGTCTTCTTCTATGGACAAATCTGAACCGACCCTTTTTCTTTCATCACTTTCAGTCATATGGACATCTTCAACCTGCTAATCTATAAAGTTGTTCATTGGACTGTCATCCTTTTCAAAAGAGGAAGAAGTTTCACCAACACTTTCTTGACCATGTGTGCACTGCAAATCTACTTTAGCTTGAGCTGGAACATGACTGTGCAAGAGTTGATCTATCTCGTCTTCAGACAAAGGAGATAAGACCTTTTGTTTCCTTTTGCTCAAACAGTGATTGTCTTCATTAATTTCAATTGAAGGAGTGTACAAGTTTTCCTCATACTGCTGATCCATTTCATGTAATTCCTGTTGACCGTCAAGATGCAAAATTCCTTCATCTTCCACCGCACTAAAATCTTTATACTGCTGCAGATTTTCATGATCGTCTTTATGCTGTTGAAATGGATTTTCATACAGGACTTCCATGATCTCTTCATCCATGAAATTATCATCCTCATAATATTTTTCAAGGCTCTCAATAAAACCATAAGCATGCTTGCAACAATCCTGAACTAAATTTAATGATGGATAAGATTCTTTATATCTCTCAATGAACATGGCATGAAAATCCTTTAGACAGTAAATGCAAGCAGTGGGAAAATTTTCATACCAAGATTGGGCTTCACCTTCTAGAGTGGCAAGGAATATCTTCATCAAGCAATCTTCAGGAATATCAACCTTCAACTTGCCAATGTGCATGTGAAATCTAACTAGATGTAAAGCAGCATCCTTCCTACCATCATCTTTAAACGTAGGCAAATTCCTTGACCAATCTACTTTTGGAATCTTATTTGGAAATCTTGGAATGTGATCTCGGCTCATGGGAGCGTATCTTCTTGCAATCCGCTCCATTTTAAAAAATCTCAAAGCTACTGATCTCTCTGCAGTGGAGTCACCATGAAGGATTGATTGCTAGATTTTTCAGTGAATGGAGTCACCAAGTGAATGATTTCAACCTTCTTATCTCTGATCGTTGTTCACCATCAAAAATCAGCTCTGAACTTGAGATATGTACTAGGGCAAAACAATCTTCAAGCAAACCATTTTCTTCCCCAGTGGAGTCGCCACTCTGTTAGCACCTAAATCTGCCTTAGGCTGAAGGAAGGAAAAATTCAGGGTAACCACAAGCCACGCTCAGTCTCGTAGCTAGCCCTACCAGAACAGGAGAGGGCTCTCTCCGTGTCACGCTTAGTGAATAAATAAACGATATGGTCTAAGGTGACTTACAGTGAATATTTATTTTAGGCTAGGTAAATAAATATAGAAACAAGAAGCAATTTTTTATAAATGACTGAGTTTCTAGGATATATGAGACCAACGAACAGTATGAGCAGAAAATTTAACACAAAGGCACAGATTACTTCGTGAGGCAAGACAGGGGGAAAGTCTAGCAATTAAATTTGAAATAATGCGGAATGGAAAGATTGTTTAGGAGGGTGAAAAGGGCATAAACACATGAATCCTTTTCAACAGAAGAAGAACACATAACATGAAACTTTCCCACAGGCAGAGGAATAAACATGAATTCTACCTTATCTTACTTAGAAAATTTCACTAGAAATGAATATGAATGAACTGTGAAACATAAAGAAATACATATGAAACATAAAGAGAACACATTTTCTACACTCACACCACATGAATCTCATGAACCAGAGCCACTGCCTTTCATTAATTCTCTGTCAAAATATACAATGAAGAACCTCCCACAGTCTCCCAGAAATTACAACCAACCCTTTGCAAATGGTTTGCATACAATAAATAGACTATGCCATGGGGAAATAGAACGACCAAGAGTTGGGGAGGTTTTAAAATCATTAAAAATGGAAATGGAAAGCCAACCATTAGTTACAGGTGCATCGTTACAAAAATGACAAATGGCTTGGGTGACTGCTCGCCTTCCTTTGCCACTTGGATAGAAGCCAAAATTTAGTGAAAATATTATTTAAACTTTGCCTTAGCTGCTGAAAAAAGTGTAGTGGAAATGAGCGGGCCCACTTGGAGAAATTCGCGAATCAAAATGTCACGAAGCAGAAGTGATTTTGGCCTTTTGTCTATATGCGCTGTGCCCAAATCTATATGCGTCGCGCCACTTTGGAGGCGATTTTGAGGTACCTTCTGGAGTCCAAATTGTGCCCAAGTGTGCTTGTTGGAAAGCCTGGACTGTCTACTTTCCAACCCAAGTGGAATTTCTGCATTTGGTGCTCATTTTCCCCTCCAAAAATTCATTATCCCAGGACTGCTTCCTGTGTGTCAAAATAGGGGCAGAGAGGTCATTGTTTGTGTGTCAAAATAGGGGCAGAGAGGTCATTGTTTGTGTGTCAAAATAGGGGCAGAGAGGTCATTGTTTGAGTCTTTTTGACCTCCTGGGGACTCAAAATATGCCTAAAATTCTTTTCCATGCACCATCAGGCATGATTTTTCATGATAAATCCAAAAATACAAGCCATTTGTGATTTGGAGCTCCCAATCCTAAGCGTCGCGCCAGTGGCGCGACGCACAGGGAGAAAAACCCTGTGTTGTGCCCAAAAATTTGTCATGTGACCAAAATTTCCCCAAATTCTTTGAAATTTGGGTTGGAGGTTCCCTATGAAGTGCTATGCTAGGCCATAGAGGCTTTAGCCAAGATTCGAAGCCAACCTTGCTCTTTTTGCCTCTTTTGCTTCTTTGTCGTTTTGCTCAATTTCGCCTTCAAACTCCTTATCCGAGCCTTTGAACTCATGTTCCGTGCCCTGTAGTGATAAACCATCCTCCTCAATATGGTTTTGTCCTTGTCAGCCTTCTCTAGTAGTCTCTCAAGGTGGATGTTGATATGCTCGAGCCAAGACTCTCGGTCATTGTTAATCTCTTGCTCTAAGGGAGTGAGCTCAATCCTCCTATGTTGGGTAGCTTGGCGATTCTCACGGATGTGTTGCAGCTCCATGATCTCATGCTGGTCCTCGAGCTATTTGTTCCTCTGCTCCAAATACCTGATAATCCACTTGGACCTCTCCAAATTGAGAGACAAGGCTTGGATCTTCGTTTGTTGGTCTTGGATGCTCCTCCTAAGTTCGGCACTTTCCACATCTGTATCATCATCATGATTGAGGATGAAGTCAGCCTCTTTTTCACCTGATGGCCCCTCTTCATGCATGGGCTTCTTGCCCCTGTCCTGTACCTGTATTTCCGATGTCGGAAGCGAGGACCCTTCCACCCCATGTGGAGATAACACTCGCTTTGCTGCTGCAAACAAATGTCTACTGCCTCTCTGATAAGTGATGAATACTGGCATAGTAGTGGTCTCATGGTGCTCATACTGATGAGAAGGATCACCTATCTCAAGCTCAACCTCTGATAATACTTGTGAAGTGTTGAAGAGGTCACGGGAGATGAAGTCATCCCAAGTAATGCCCTGTAATCCTAGCTGATGATCGACCAAAATATTAATAAGAGCAAAGTGATAAACACTGCTAAGTTGCTGCTGAGGGGTTTTTTGCTGCATGAAGGTGTTCATCCTCTCTATGTTCCTGCAAATGAAATATGGGATGTTCATCATCCGTACCCTGGTAAAGTGCATGAGCAACCTGATGTGATAGGCCTATAGACGAGAGAACCTCCCCTCACAGCTGAAGTACTTCATGATAAACTTCATGAGTGGAGCATATTCATCTTTCAAATATCTGAATGGAAAAACTCTTTGGAGTTGCCTTAAGAAACTAGCCTTAATGTAAGGCTCATAGTGTTGCCGATCAACCTTCTGTTTCTTGTGCCACTGTTCTCCAACATTCGATATGCCGGTTGCTAATGAGACAGTTTCAGGTGTCAGTGTGAGGGTGACCCCGGCCAAGATAGAGAGATCTCCCTGTAGCTGAAGCACAAAAAGGCGGGTCAACTCATGATGAACTCGAACATTAGCTACCCTTTGACAAAACTCAAAACATGATAGATGCTGGAAACATGACATAGCAAGAGGGCAGGCCTGCAGTTCTGTGAGGGTGGTTGGCTCATCCCTAACATGTTTACCACTTTTGTGATGTCTCCGGGGGGCCTGTTCTTCCGAGGATGAATCACTTTGGGTTTCCATCTCATACTCTGATGAATGCTCGGAGGCCATGACTGCTGTATGTGTATTGTGCTTGGACTGCCCTTTGTTGATGGTAGTGAAACTATGTGTTGATATGAACTCTGCACCAAGGGGAACAATGCAAAAAAGGGAGTGTTAGGAAGGGGAATAATATGATGGGATTAGGGGTTATGGGGGGAAATTTTGTTTAGGGATATGTAGGAGGGTTTGGGGATTTGATAAGGTAGGGTTTTGGGGTTTTATAGTTGACAAATGAGTGGAGGGGATAGGGAATAGGTGTTTAGTAATGTTTTAGGGTAGGGAAAATAGGGAAAAATGGGATAGGGGGAAAGGGAAAAATGGAAAGAAGGGGAAAATTGAAAGGGAGGAGGAGCCTTGGCATCAGCACCACAAGTTTGCAACCCTAGAGAAATGGCTTTGATGTTTTCAAGTGGTAGGGTTTAGGCGTTTTTTGTTGAAATTATAAATGGCCATAACCATCATTCTATCCACAAAATTTGATGAGCAAGCCAAGATATAGACCCTACCTGGAAATTGGAAGGAATTCCAAGCGATTTGTGGCAAATTTGGAACAATTTCGGGGCCTTGTAGGTGTGCGCCGCGCAACAAACCCAGTTCGCCGCACTTTGTATATGCGTCGCGCCTATGGATTTCCACCACTGCGGGGTCGCACTCTGTGCGCCGTGCTCTCTATGTGTGTCGTGCCCCTCTGTGTGTGCGCCGCGCTCTGGAAAACGAATCCAAACTCACCTAGAGCGCGTGCTTTGCACTCTCAATCACTTTGCTATGTTTCTCTATAACCTTGGTGTGCACAATGATTTTGTTACTTGTGGAAACTTGTATATAAAGGCATTTGGAGTCATGGCTTTAATTTTTTCTTCTTCAAAACCCACATTGATAATGTTTTTATTTTGACACTTTTCACTGATTTAATTCAACACTGAATTTCACTTTTCCCTTTGAATTTTTAGCTAGAATGATGAAATTTTTGGCACTTTTTGCAGGGGTCACATAACATGGCATTTGGCAAGGAAACCATGACTGCGCTTGAAGGGATCAACTGGAGACCTTTTTGGAAAATTATCACAAATGACACACTGTTTGACCTTTCTTCAAAATAGGGTTTTGAAGAACAGTCGTAATCTGTCAACATGACGATGAAAATCTTTGAATCACAACTTTGTAAGGGTCTCCCTCTGGTCTGCATGGCTTTATTGGACATGGTTGAAGACCAAATTGACTAATCCCTAGACCTAATGACTGAAAATGACTCTCGTCCATTAAAATATCGAACATTAACTGTCATAGACTTTAGTGACCATTGACAAAATACCTAAGCCAGCAGGTGTCAGACATGAGGGGAAATGACTAGCATGACCTTTTCTGTCAGATTATGGCATGCCCCTAGCGGAATGTAGCTGAGTGAATGGAGCGAGACACCAAAAAATGAGATGCAGAAAGAGTTTTGATCTCTGACGGAGGACTGACAAGACCGACTCTAACATGCCGAGTGGCCAGATCTCAGCCATTGGATGTGTGACAAGGGGTGCCACTACAGTGGGCATTGGGTTAGTGACAAGTGGCAATACTAGAGTGGCCAGTGGATGTGTGACAAGTGGCGCGTTGAGTGGCCAGATCTCAAGAATTTTAATGAAGTGGCACAACCTCAACCAATGGTTGAATGCCAAGTGGTAGCAGCAGATTGGTATATTGGTATATCTCGACCGATGGCTGCGTGCCAAGTGGTGGCAACAGATTGGGTATATCTCGGCCATTGACATACTCTTGACATATCAGTTCACTGGCAACCTATGTGCGCCATGTGGAGTCTCTCAATGAATGAAATTTCTTTAACTAGACATATTTAGGCCGATAGGCCTTCCTATGCATCAACTTCTTCATCAACACTTTTACCCTGCTCTGTTCGATCAGGTGAGACACTTTCAACCGTTGATCTGAACCAGAAAACGAAACAACAGAAAATCAAGAAAGCACAAAAGAATGTCGATCGGAAAACTTTTGACATATGTACACAGATTTTTATGACATTTATGTCACTTTTCAGCTTTCCACTTCACACATGTTACACACTAATTTCCCAAAATTCAGCGAAATTTATGTAAGTGAACTTGGAGGATACTCGAATGAGAGAATTGATGCGAATGAGAGAATTGCCTGTGCATGAATCTCTGAATCTAAATCTGAGCCAAGTGAGTGTGAGTTTGTTTTCTTCCCAGCATCAAAGGAAGGGTGGTCTACAACAACTAAATTGTCGCGACTCTCTCTCAATAATGGCTCTACTCTCTCCCATTAATTTCAGGTACATACGATCACTAATTCATTTGTGCTCTGCTTTCCAATTGCGATAATATATTTTTAATTCATTTAAGCCATTTTAATGCAGGTCCAGCTATCTCAAATCTCATGCAGGTTATTCAAGAGGACTGATGGACAACAACCTCCAATTGAAGAGTTTGTAAAGGATGATCAATGCACAGGGATTCAATTACATGTATGGGTACCCCAATTCCTTCATTTCAGAATAGGGCATTTTCTTTATTTTTCTCTCGATTAATTCCTTTCAGCCCTGGAATGCTCGAAACCTAAATGTCAAAGCATCTATGTAATGAGTATTTTCTTTTAATTGAATGAATCTGAAATGTCAAATCAACCTTGTAATAAGTATTTTTTCGACGCTTTAGAGGTGCCATAAATGTGCATAGAGTGGTATCTGGACATGATTTTGAGGTATGTTAAAGTGCAGTTTTTCTATGCTTGAGACAGAGTATGCTGCTTACATCGACCGCCTTATTCAATTCCATCCTCAATTCCGCCTTACCTTTGCGAACATCCACAGGCTGCTCATTTATTTGCTTGAAGTCATAATACACATGTGCAAATGGTCTTGGAAACAAATGCAAATTTGAGTCTCAACTTGAAATTTAAGCAACTTGAAATTTAAGCATGGATTTACGATTCTGGTTCATTTCATACACACAAATGTTGTAGATAATTAAATGGTAATCAAATTAATCTTATCCAACATAATTTATACTTGGAAACCATCCATTATATGAGATAACCATATGCTTCTATCATGTTACTTGAAACAGGAAAGTCATTCACATAGGGTATTCCAGAATATTATTACATGTGCAACAATGCATCCAATTACATCTCAGAAAATTCTACAGAACTTGGTGCCCAGACAAATCAAAGCATGCTGTAAAACTTAAATTTGTGCGTTTAGGCTATAAGTCTGTTTTAGAATCTCAGATTTTATAAACATCCAAACCATCCAGAGTTTCAGCGATATCAAAGGATTGAAAATACATTAAATTTAGCGACAACAAAACTCATAAATATTTGTTTCAGTGATATCGAAGGACTGAAAATACACTAAATTTAGTGACAGCAAAATTCATAAACTTTAAAACAGAGGTGTATAGAGATTGAACACGTCATCACTTTTAGATTTATTAGTGCTATTTAGGGTGTTTGGAATGTGAATTAGTTCTGGGCAATGCCATCCAGATTTGCATTCTAATGCACCAACAACGTATAATTATGCTAATAAAACCATCCAACCATTTAACATTGTTGAATTCTGTATATACAGAAGGTCTTCTAGCTTGGTGTCTTAGCTATGGAGAGATTGTTTTGCCTCTTCATATGCTTGGGCGTGACATGCATGAGACATGCATGACATGCAAGCTATTTATAACTTCTTTCTTATATTTAAGACTAGAAGGCATGAGAGAAGTAAGTTAATTTATGTGATTTATCTTTTGTAACTCGACAATTTAATCTTAGCCTTTGGTCTAGGCCTTTGTGAGACTTTAATACTGATTAGATGTTGCAGATAGGCAGGGCATATTTAGTTTCACTGTTTCAAATTTTTGAAAGTAAAACCAATGAATTATCAATATAATTTTACAATAATAAAAAACAATTAGAAGGCCTTTAGCCAGCTCAAATTGCTCATCCGTTAGGCTTGAACCAACATCTCTTCTAGAGAAATTCAACAATTCTAATTTAATAATCCTATTGGCCTCTCTTTGTACCTTTTGGGACAATTGCTAGTTATAAATAATTCTAAATAAATCAGAGTCTGTCATGTGGGATAAATGGTGTTTTGTTGTTTTCATTATCAACGGGTCCACCCACATTGATATGGCAGCGTCCACTGCTTGTAGAGCTACATTCCAAGTGTCTGCACAGATAGGGTTGCGTGGTACACACATTTCCCATGAGTCGGCGCGGTGATGGTTTTAAATATTGCCCGAGAGTTCAGTGCCAAAGTAGCTAAAACCAAAGCGGCACACCATGGTTGCTTGTTTCCACTCTAAAATGGATTGCAGTCATTGTGTCTGCTCAGGGAGGGATCTGGGGGGTGGCTTGCCATTGTTAACCTGAGGCTGTGGGTGGCTAAGATGCTCCGTCATTTTGATTAACCTGGGCCCTTGAGAGATCCATGATCCACACACCAGGGATGTAATGGAAAGCACCCATCTTCTCTCAACCCAAAATTGTGGATGAACTGATACTTACCCTCAAAATTATATGATTGTTGAAGCCTGGTTTTAGAATCACAATCGAGGAAAAAACACAGCGCGATAATTGTTCACAAAATTATCGCAGTCTAGAATTAAGTATGAACTCGACGTTTCTCATCACCCCTTACACTCTTGCGCGAAACAAAAAGTATCAATGGAATTCAAAATTAGATTCAATTCAAAAAAGTATCAATAAGTATAGATATAATTCATGTCTTACTTGTCAAAATACTTATTCTTTGCATAAGGTTCATAGGATGCTTATTCACCGCTCTAGCTTTGTAATGGTGATTGACCTTTGGGCGTTTTTCTCTGGCAACATACACTAGGTGAGGTAGAATGTCGCCCTCATCTTTATTGTTTTCCTGGATAACCTATATGTAAATATGGAAGGTATAGGCATTAATTTGATCATATATATAATGGTTTATGGGTAAAAGATTCACTTTTTTTTTCGTTTCGTAATCAGAAGATGTGATGAGTATAAATTTGGATAGAAAGAATTAATAAAGAAATTCTCACGAAAAAAAATAAATAAATAAAAAATAAAA
>APFE030141274.1:23321-38286 GCA_000404065.3 Pinus taeda | reverse complement strand
ATAATATTAAATTAATAAATATTAATTCGACCTGGGTCCTAAAGTCAAAATTAGTCGTTGGTCGATTTAGCCATTGGAGTCTCTACTCAGACTATTTAACATGCTAAGCTGGATCTGTTTCTTCAAGTTGTCCTGACGATGAACCACACTTGTTGGTTCGAAACACGTTGACAAATGTCTGTCTACATGTGATTTACGCCGAAGTTATTCTTTAAACTATTATGGATCACAGAAGCCTCAATTCAACTATTAATCAAAGATGTTTTCTTCTTTGTATTTTTATGGATATTAGGAGGTTTGGATAGAGGAGCCTCTTTTCCTTTCCCTTTGCCTTCAGAATGGCCATCTATAAGAGATTCTTATGTTTCTTTGTCTTGTTTAGAAGTTGAAGAATCTTCACTTCGACCTTTCTTAAATTCTCTATACATTTTTTCTACCATGACTCTCATGGTCATGAAACTGTCCATGAACTGAGAGTCTGATTCCAAGGGAATTTCTTCTGTCATTTTCCTCTTAGGATAGACTCTACCAATTTTTGGGTTAGTTTCAATCAGTTCTCCTTCTCCTAATTTAAGCTTTGACCTAGTTAGCATTCACAAATAGTCCAGCACAAGCTTGTCTAACCTTAGCAACCTAAAGCTCTTATACCACTTGATCTGATAATGAGATCTAAGACAATAATAAGGTATTACAAACTTATGTGCATGGATTAGTCTATGTCATTTTATGCAATGGATCGATAAGATTGTGAAATGCACAGACAATGAAGCAGCAAACAAAACATAATAGACAACACATAACACAACAAATTTAATGAGGAGTTCACCCAATACTCCTGGGCTACATCTCTTAGTCCAGCCTTCTGTGGTGGCCTCTCTATTATGCCTTCAAGTAGAGTTCTTTTTACAACAGTGAGCTCTATTTGAGCCTCAAACACAACAAAATACAATAACAAGAGCTTACTTGAACCTCTCAAGTTCTCTATGAGTACACAGACTCCCTCAATGCTCTCTGTCTCTGTGATAACTCCAACTTGGCATTTGCCTGCAATACTACCTCCTCTTACTGCGCTCTCTATCTGTGACTTTATAACCAAAAATGCACTACTTGTTTGTTTCATGTTCCTGTCTCTTGGTCTCCTCGGCCTCTGTCTACTTCGAATCCCTCTCTTAGCATGATACAATCATTTTTTAACACCTAGAGAGGAGGTGGCCACCATTATGTAACGCCAGAGTGCCTTGGGCCTCTGAAACTCCTGAAACAGCCGCGCTCTGTTAAACACAGGGAAAATGTATTTTCACGGAGAAATTCCGCTAAAAATCAATATATTGGACTTTAAAAGTCCTTAAATCCACCCTATTTTTCTATCGGGTCCACTTGCAAGTCACCGTCGCTTATCGGAATGGCCCTGTTCCTTTGTAATTAAAAGTACATTAAAATATTGAAAAAGTCCTTTAACTAGACTTGAAATTATATCAAATTTCCTTTATAATGCTATCGGTTCTGGCTGTCACATGGTGTATTGATATTGGCTCCGCTCCATGTTCCGATGCGATATCGCATATCGCACATGACCCCTGCTGATTGTAATCACTCCTCTGCATTTGCCGATTGCGATAGTGCGCGTTAACATGGGCCGTCGATCTACGTGCTTGATTGCTAGTCCTCGTTCATCTGCGCTGATCGCAATTGCAACCGTCATGTGGATTCTTCCAATAAGCATTGATAGCCACCGTCGATAGCGATTCACCGATTAGATTTGAACCGTTGATCAGCTAGATTCGATGGCTTTGATTCAACGTTGCCTTAAAACCACCGATACTTTGTTTTTTCTGTTTTCACGGGTTTTGGGCCTCTCAATAGTGTTTCTCTGCCATGCTAAGGGTGTTCCTCTTGTGATAAATTTGATATTTTTAAAAGATTTTGATCTTTGGCATGATTTATAAAGAATTTATGAAGACTTAGAGAGCATTCTTGGATCCATTTGGATCAAATAGTGAGTTGCTAGCCTATGATAGAAGACCTAGTGAATCTATGGGTGTTCTTCCTTAATTTCCTATCACTTTAGGTGGGAATATTGTCTTAATCAATATGGTGGTGGTTGATCACCATTTAGACTTTAATATGCTCCTTAGGTGTAATTATGTCTATTCTATGAATTTTGTGGTGTATTCACTCTTTCGAGTGATGTATATTCCTCACAACAAAAGTATTGTCACTATTGATCAACTTGCATCTGATAATCACCATCTAATTTGAACTTAGTTAAGAAAACACCGTGGTATGTTCCAAGTGTTCAAGTAGACTTTGCCTCGCCACGAGTGAACTATTTGGCATTTTATCCTCAATGCTAAATTGCTTATGAGAAGGGTCCTTTGAACTCTTATTTTCCTTCTCTGAACTTGATCCCAATAGGTGATTGAGTGATTTCTCCTATGGGGGCTTGGGACCCCTAGTTTCCCCCTTCAGATCCTTTTAGTTCTCATGATTTCTTGGATGTTTAGTTTCCTTCACAGGAGGAGCTACTTGAAGCCATGATTTTTAGCTATGAAAAGAGTCCTTAACCTGAGTCCCATAAGGGGCTTGTCCTGAAGAAATATTATACATAAGTTGTGAGGCTATGTGGTTCCCTGTACCATATTGTACATACAAGGTAAACACTTTCAATTTTTGTATTCTATAACACAATATTTTATATGAGGTTTATAAATGGGATATATTAACTTCTTGCATAATGTTCCTAATTATGTCTCCAGAACTTTGAAGACTTCTCCTTTGGGTATTTTCATGGTTGATCCACTATGATACGTATAGGACCTTGAAACTGGCATAAAGGTTAGGTTATCCACCTACATTGTGCATTATTAGTTTCCTTTTCCGTTTTGACTTTAGGATCAACCCCACAAAGTTGTGACACAAAAACTTCTCGTTTCTTAGAAGTGTCATAACTTAAGTGGTAGATCCTACCTTATCATGGGTGCCTTATATAGTACCTTGTTGTCACTTGGAACCCATGATGAAGTTTTTTCTAAGGCTCAGGAGTCCGCTTTAGTCTTGTCACGACTTTACGTTGAAGCCTCATACTTCTTCCTTGCTCTTGTTATGACCTTATACCCTATAGGCTCCCATGTGTTGAGTTGGAGTATTGCATTGCATATTGACCACTTGCACCCCATTTGGCCTTAATCCAGCTTCATTTGACTCTTGTATAAGCCACTTTTGACCATGAATATTTTGCAACATCAAGCCATTTATTCATTAGCATTTACAACTTGATACACCCTTTACCTTGGAGGGAACATTCCTTGAGTGTCGATGACTAGCATCTGTAGCCTTCCATTGAGCTTAGGAATGTTCCAAACCTAGGAACCAATTTGCCTACCTTTAACACTTGTTCCCTCCACTGTACTATAGGCACTATTTTATTCTTTTTTCAGGATTTATAATATGAAAAAGACATAAAAATCAAATATTCCAAAAAGGAGTGAGTATGGGACAATTTCTTCATCATTTATAGTAGCAAGGGTCAATTGTGTCACCCTTGAACAAAGCACTTAAAAAATATATGTCTTCCCTCCATTGGGTTGGGACTTAGTTTGACTTTAAGGAAAGTCAAAACCTTGTTTTAGAGTCAGTACTCCTTTGTTTGGTTACTCTTCCAATCATATGGAGAGTTTATTAATGCCTCTTATATCACGAACTTATACAAAATTCATTTTATGTTGCCTTAAAAGTCACAAAGTGTTGTGATTTTTTTAAAGGGAAGTTAGCCTGTGTGTTAGCCATTATGTGATGTTTCTTGACTCATTGTTTTCGGCCATACCTGATATCTCAAGTTATTCTTAGTATCAAATCAACTACTTGGTCCTTTAATCATGTCAGTTAAGAAGGTCCACATCGACTTTTTAGTTATGGGTTTTCTCTTATCGATTTCAACAAATTGCTTTGCGAGCAAGCCTAGAGTTGCACCCTGACCCTGTTTACATCATTGATATGTGACATTGTGCTTATCATCGATTAGTATCATGGGTCTTTAACTGAGTGGTTTCCGTTGAGTTTGACATCAGCTTACATTATCACACATTCGAATTCGTGCAATACCTTGGTTTCCATTTAACCCTATTAATGGATTCCTCACCTCTGTGTCAACTTTCATTATTAGTTGGTTCAAAGGATTTCTTTCGTGAGCTAGCTACATCTTATGCATGTCGGAAATGTACTTGGTGGTGGCTACTTCATCTTTATTCATTTGATTCCTTCCAAATTATTGGCTTGTGGGTTATGCTCGCGCTGGTTGATTTGGGATGCCTTAATGCCTTCCTTCCAGTGGATATTTTCATTGAATCCATCTCATTTCTCTGGGAACACGGTCTAGAGTTATCTTTTATTACCTTAGGATTTTCATTCATCATTGGAAGACCCCTTCGCTATCGACGGAGAGAATACATCAATGTCTCCTGATTGATAGATTCTTTCAAGTTTTCGACTTCAACACATCTATTCACACTAGTTAGATTGTATTGGGGTACCTTAACACTCATTATCATTATTGGTGAGTTGTCCCACATTTTTTAATGATATACATCAATGATCTATAATAAAATGATTTATCACATGATCAAATTCAACTCATTTATTCCCATAGTTTATAAATATACCATCTACTGTCAGTGAATACCTCAGGTAGTGTCAACATCTCAGTCCACTTGACAATTCCTTTAGTTTTCTACTAGTGACATCCTCCAACTTTATATGTTGCACACTCTTTCAGAAACATCATATATGTTGGTACCAGAGTTTTATACAATACCACTACTACATATATATGACTTGGTACTTTTGAGGGGATCAATTATACAACATCTTTTGTACATATATCCTCTTATTTGATGCTAAGAAACAACTTCTTTGTGTTCTTTCACGGCTATTATATGATGTTCCATTATTTATTCTTATTATCAATATTACCCTTATGTATACATCATGAATCTACTTTATACTTTATTAGCAGACATGCTTTATTATCTCTGAGCATGGGTGTGCCCGCCTTAGACCTGAGTCTTATTCTAACTTCCTCAGGTATTTGATGGACTGGAATGTGGTGATCTCCTCCTGAGTTTTCAGATAAATCCTCTCTTAAACTTAATGCATTTCGATCATCAGTACCCTTCTGATCTCATACATTAGGGGGAATTTGTTATAACATCTTTCAACACTCCTGTAGACCAGATGCTCTTGTGTGGCTTGGGAAGCTCCCCTTGCCTTGAAAAATTGACTTGAACATAAAAAATGTTTTTCAAAATCCATACATGACTCTTCTCACTACAAATATGCGCACATACCAGTTCCTATGAACTATATCCACATACAACATTTTAAAATTTGAAAAAATAAATAAAAAAACTATTTTTCAGATGGGATTTGCGGGTTTTACCAAAATCCCACCTACATGAGCCCATGTCCAAACTGAAATAACCAATTTTAGGTGGTATATATACACCCCTTATGTAGGCCTAAGAGATATCATATGAGAGGCATTGATATTATAACCAAATTTCCCTAGATCAAGTCTGCATTTTCATGTGCCTCCTGCACTCCTAGCCTATGGGAAACCCAGCTTGTTTCCTTACATAGATGTTCGATTCTCTTATCTAGCATCTATTTTTCATTTATTATAGAGGAGGTCTATGTTGGGTCAGGATAGATGGATCCGGAGGAAGGTTTCATCAGTACCTTTGGCCTAGATCAGGTTGTACCTTTCCTATACTTGCTATTATTCATTAATAGAGAAGCTTATGGCTTGTTCCCAACATATTTTATCATCTTATGAATGTTAACTTATCATTTTATTTATGATTATATAACATATTTATATGTATTTACTTTGAATTCTATTATATGTCTATGCTTCTATAATTGATTTACAGGTCAACACATTTTGGAGGAAGTGGAGGGTTTGGACCATATGGGACCTACCTAAAACATAGGACCCCGAGTACATTTCTTATCCAAAATTTTGTGAGTTTGAATGTTTGACATGCTTTCATGAGTGTTATTTTTTTTTTTTTGCATTCCACTCTGTTAAATATTTCAACCATGGCTCTTGGGAATCTTTCCCACCAACACAACCTATAGGAGGCTCCAACCCTCTTTCCTTTGCAAGAATCAACTTGCTAGAAGCACCTAATCCCACTATTTGTAGGCACAAACCTACTGGAGGCACCAACCCCCTAATCCTTACAGACACCAACTTGAAGGAGACTCCAATCCTTGTGATCTATAAACACCTACTTGTTCATCCTTTTAGATCCCTCTTTCATCTATTTTTCAAACACAAATATGAAGCATTTCAATTAAAGATATTGCTTAACCAATCTATTTAATTCTCAAATATGTTGCCCCATGATCTACAACAACCAACCTTAATTTTTTTCTCTAGTCCGATTTAGATTCTTAACAATTGTTTCTTCTTTAATATGTTCTTGATAAAATTGTTTTTCTGCAACAAAGTTCAGGATGCTTCAGATATGCATTTATTTCAAACACATTGCAGCTTCATCTACAGACTTATCCCCTAATCACAAATTTAAATTTCTGCGTTGTTCTAGATCTACTCTTGTTCACTATGCTACTGAGCTCGCTCTTGTCTCTTGGTTATGTTTAAAAAAAAACTAGTGCTCTATATGTAGATAACAACAACATCACTTTATCTTGCATGGGAATTACACATTATTTATGTCATATGATTTCCTCTTATATATGCTTCTAATTAATTTCAATTTGATTTACTAAATTTAGCATCCAAACATGATTTAATTTTCTAACTGAATTTGGTGCTTGAAAGCAAAAATTCCCCCTTGTAGCCCCTTGTCTTCAAGCTCCCTCAAGCATATGATCGTGAAATTAAACCATGGGATTAAGCCCAAAGGGAAAATAGTCTTGAACTACTATCGAATACCCAAAGTTAACCATCCAACAATTTCAAGAGCACTCCCAATGGCCAAATCAGATCAACAATGAAAATTCCATTTCAAAGCGCCCCCCCGCCCCCCTTCCTCTGTCCATCCAAACTTTAATGAAAAAGAGACTAGGGGGTTCCAAGATTTGTTGCATATGTGATCGAAATGACCCCCACATTTTAGGAAGTGTTCCATCCAATCTCGTTCAGTGGTAAAATATGATAGTGGAGACCATACTTCACCCCCCCCCATCTTTTCTACAGGTTAACAAGGGGGGGGGGTCCAAGTTTTTTCGTATGTGCCCCCCCCATCCAACATGGAAAATCATAAAGTAATTAGGCCCACTTTCCAATCACCTTACCTCAAAATTCTAGTTCACCTCTGTGGTTAGCTTGTCTAACATTGTAGAGCCTTACAAAAATGCTCCTGGTGTAAATCCCAAGGCTCTACCACCTCACTTGTCAGATCACAGCCACATTACTTCTGCCACCTGTCATGTTCCATGTGTCACTTAGAAAAGAGCCACATGGCCACCCAAAAGGGATAAATCCACCTTCCACGTTTCCTCTCCCTAGGGTGTCATGTCATCACCTTGCCACATCATGTCGGCTTGTCGCTTGCTTCTTGCTACCCATCATTGGTATGCGCACATTGTTAGACCAAGTGGTTTGATAAGCACTAGAGTGCTTACAGCCAACTCCTTGGAAACTAGGTGATGTGACCATTCCCTTATTGGCCATTGATCATTGCCCATCACTCATTTTGTTGTGTGGACATTGATTGGACTAGGTTGTTTGATAAGGGGATGGGTGCTTGCCACTCACTCCTTTGCAACTACACATTGTGACTAATGCCTTGTCACTCCATGAAACATTACTCGACCACTTTTCTCATTGTATGTTTATTTTTGTGCCAATCTAGTGAGGGGTAGAACCATGAGTCTTTGGAACCCCATCTGAGCTTCAAACCCTTTTTTCTCATTTTCACTTGGGAGTCAGGATAAGTGTCATATGCCATTAGAAAGGTCTATGAGAGGACTATCCAACCAAGCACTTTTCATGTGGTTTTGACCAAGTTATTTGTCATCAAAATGCTTTCAAATATGGGCTACTAGGCTACACATCCAATAGTCAACAAGCACAACACTCATTAAATAACAACACGAACATCATGATTGAAAACTCAACAGCTCCCCTTGAACTTGTCATTACTTGACATCAATGACTAGGCTAGACATATGTTTTATCTTTTCTTGAAGATAGTTTCTAGCTAGGAAACTATGCCAAGACAACAAATTAACCTACTTTAGGCTCAATTTGGCCCTTGAACCAGAGGGGGCTCTCTCATACATTACAAGGCTAAATTTTTGTTCATTGTCATTGAAAAATAGCCTGTTAAGCACAATGACCAAATTTAGGGAAACTGGGGGTGTTTTGAGAGATGGTTATTAATGAGTTAGAATGGTTGCTTTAGATATGAAGAAAAAAATCCTCTCGAAAGTCCAAACAAAAGGCCTAATCTCAACCCTGATAGATAGTCATTACTATCAATAATGAAGGAATAATGCACAAATATAACAAAGTAACTTCTCACCCAAATTGAGTATATCAATTGTCTGTTACAGGAAGAAAGCACATAGAATATCATTCAATGGCTTAAAAATAGTACAAAATGCAATTGTATAGAAGGCAACAATATATAGATGTAGAGGGGCTAATATAAATATATTTTCTATTTGTTCAACTCAGTGATAAATATAAATTTCGTGGGGGAGCGGATTAAGAGAGGTTGATTCTCAACCTACCCTTTCTTATAGATCCACATAACTTAAAAAAAAAAAAAAAAAGATTACAAAAGCACATGAAAACAATCACATATGAAACAATTTACCAAATGTTGAGGCAAGAAACTTATGATTAAAACCATTGAAACGAATAATGCCTTCAAAATAAAAATTGCCAATGTTGGCCTCAAAAGTAAACATTTATTAGATTGAAATGAAATAATATATGGAAAATTACAATCCTATAACTCTAATAGCTTTTAGGAAAAAAGGTCTAATAATAAAACAAAAATAAACAAAATCAATCTCAAAATAAATTGCAAAAAATATGAAGTTGATCCATTTCCTATTGATCCTCTGCCTTGAAATCTAAATTTATTGAAGTTGTTCCCATAAAATTTGCTAATTACCTAACCAAGAAGATAAGCTCGCACCTATCTCATTAGCTATGTTTTAATTCTATCTTAAGGAATATATCTCAGATTACCTGTTTTGCAACCCATTTGTATGTCTCTTTGATTAATTTTATTCACAAAGCCATAACTTCAATATCATTTATAGTAATACCATCAAATAATATTTGATCATTCATTGCCTCATATAAGAACAAAAACAAACCAAGAAGAGAGATCTCTTTCCACTATCGCTAAGACCAACCACGTCGACAAGCTCACCAATACAAATTGATAAATTAACATTTTGCAAGATAGGAATTTACAGGGTAGTTGAAGGATATATTAAAAAATGCAATACATCCCTCAAATTGTGAAAATTTCAACCTTTGAGAGGTTGCTTGCTTACGCATAGGAAGTTCTATGAGCTCAAAAACCTTTTCAGTAGATTCAGTTGACTTCATTAATGAAGACCAATGATCCCCACTACAATAACATGTCCCTTATACCAAAATAGTCTTGTTGCTCAAAATCCAATTGGATAGCTGGAATCATATCTTCTAAAAATAAAATAATACAAGGAGCTAAAACTTTTTCAACAGGAGCTAAGTTTGCAAACTTCTGACTTGTAGATAATTTGTGTGTGTGAGAATAATTTGAGTGATCAAACTCACTTTTAACAGAATTTTGCCAATTTGGCCACTCTCGAAATCTGAACACGTACCCTTCAAATAACCAATGAAATATACCAAACCATTCATGATTTTAAAAAAATTTCTTGTGATTCATCTAATTGAGACCATCCTGCCAAAAAACCCATGTTGCGGATTTTTAAAACTCCTCTCCATATGATCATAAAATGCACCTAAAATTCACCGGCTCAAAACTTCGTGTGAAATTTGACTAGAGTTTGACCCATGCTTAGATTGAATCCTCTTAAGAAGAGCATTAATGAACATGTTATTCTTTGTTAGCAAGGATGAGAACTTTTTTGAAACATAATTGGGGAAGGACGCGCAAAAATTGCTCTTCTTTAAGATCAAATCTCCTGTCAACTTGGTATGCATGAACTATCAGCTGAACATAAGGTTCCAAACTTATAGGTAAATTATAATGAATCACAACTTCCACATTGCTCTTGTCAAAGCTCAAAGCAAATGCAGAGGTCTGATCAAAAATGGATTGTGAATGATTTAAGTGCATTTATAAAGGCCAAAGAATAGAGAGCAAGTTTATGTGATCCCATATGGAGAGAAATAAAGCAGAGATCCCCATTTAATGAAATTAAGAAACCGATGCAACATCAAAGTAGAGTGGATCTCTTAGCCAGTTTCCTCATTTGACATGTTGATCCATACCTTCAGTCTCTTTTACACTTTTATCAACATTCAAAAAAATTACTATTGCAAACCCACAATTTGGAAAAATAGACACATATGAAAATTTTCTCTAAAGTGAATACCTACTGCATGAAAACCTGATATGGCTTTGTTGTAGCATCTTTTTTGTTTTTTTGGTGGCAAGTTGTGATAAAACCACATGTAGGGGATCCTTGTGGTATTTAAAATCATGGAGGGGGGCCATGTTATTAACCTATTGTTGCCACATAACCATAGTGCTTTTCAATAAACAATAAGTCGTGGAAACCCCCCTTCCACACCCCCCCCCACCAACCATTAAACTTTGGACATACAGGGGCATGCTATTGAATTCCAACAATTAATCTCACACTTATGTTTGGATTTTGACACCTTGTGAACTTGGAAAATAAGCCGGTGGTGGTCCAACACATGGTTTGACATGATTGATCATGGTATCCATACCATAATATATTTTTGATATTTCATATATGCTTCAGGTGAATAATATGTAAAATAACCCCTTAGCTTCAACAACCTATCCAACTCTAGTAGAAATCTACCATTCTTCTATAAACAATCAATCTTACACCGAAAACAATGTACAAATTTGAATGATCTACTACTAGCATAGTAGGTAAAAAGGGAGAGAAGCATCATACATCCTATTTCATGCTTAATAAACAACAATTGTAGAGTGATGAGAAAATCCAATTGTATTCAAGTGAAAAGAGACCAGATTATTACATATATTTACATGTCATGGATTTCACCATTGACCTATTTTGGTGTTTAGAAAGTAAAAAAAATCTAAATCATATCACTTTCTTTTGAACCAAAGAATACTAGACTTTTCTTCTACACACAAAACTCACAAGAGGTTGAAAGACCCTTTCCCTTTAGTAAAGACATATAAAAACCTATCAAGCATTACCTTCTTGCATGAGTATAGAGGAAGATTGAGGAAATTTGCATAAGTGATAGCACCCGAACATTATGCATCCATAGTTTTTTGTGAATTTGGATCTCCAAGGAGCATATACTAACCTTGAATTGTTTTGTTTGTATGGTTATTTTTTACAACCAAGGTAGACAAAACCATTTGTTCTTAGTGATGTATTTGGAAATAATTTTTGGATCCTCCCCTAGTGATAGAACTCAAACCCAACTATCAAAACAAATTCCTAAAAAATTGAATGAGTAGTTAATCTCACATGGTGCTCATACTCCTCCAAGTGTTTTCCAATGCTTAACCTCTGAACATTAAAATTTTGACAGGCATACAAAATCTCCAAGTCATGTTCTTGTTTGTGAAATCAAGGAGTTTTATCCCACATGCATCAGATAGATATCTCTTGAATGGTTGATATGGATTACTATTCATGTCTTGGATCAACGCATTATGCACAAAATATGACCCTCTTCCTTTAGTGTTCCATGTGTAGGCATTTTTAGTTCTTGTATTGGTTGGTGTTGCTCAATAATTGACCCCATTTCTTGGTTGAACTCGGCGGTCCATAATATAGGGACTAGAGTAGTTGAATAAAGACGTAATTTTTTAATAAAACAAATAAAAATTTGTATATTCCCGAGAATCTATCCAAGAAAGAAGCTGGGGAAAAAAAAAAATAGTGTGTCATTTTGCCAAGAAAATGTTACAACATAGGCTCCAACTTGGGACTGCTTCCCCTTGTGGGATGTAGATAAATGTAGAGTATGTTCCTTGAATGTTGGCCTAGTTGATTAATGCCAATCCCATCAATTATTTCTATCTTTACATGTAACATGCAAAATGTGACCTGCTCTACTCAAAATGAAACAATCCATATATTGCAAACTGAAACTGTTGAAACAAATTGAGAACAACTAATCTACTGCACATCAAATTCTCACAATGAAAACTTATTTAATCACACACACCTCTACTCTATTCAAATTAAAATTTGTATGTTTAAGTGTAATCAAACTTCCAATGCAACCAGGAGAGGAGTAGATCGTATGAAATAACTTGCATGGAGCTAAAATTATGAAAATAATTTACAAGATGAAATTCAAATTCTATGAGCATCTTATTATTACAACTGTAGATAAGTATATTGTTGAAAAATACATTGTTTAAGAACTTTGAAGAATTCATCCTTTGTTGATGTCTAAATAAAAATGCCATCTCAAATGCAAACTTCACTTTGATTAATAATGTCGATCTTTGAGAAAACACAGTAGTGAATGCACTTGACATCACTAACTAGTGGAATCTTCAACCCATGGAATCGTGAGGAAAAAACTAAGTGGAGCCACCAATTTAATGATATGCAACCAATATCCAATGTCTATTTCTTGTTTATCATCAAGAAATAAATATAATCATCTTGTACACCTAGGGAAAGGTCTCTTCGTTACTTTGTTCCTCGACAACAACGCCAAATGTTGTATCTTTTCTTGAAGAAAAACTATGGTTACGAAATTGTGCCAAGACAAAAAACTAACCTACTTTAGGCTCAAGTTGGCCTTTGAACCAGAGGGGGCTACCTTAGATGTTGCAAGGCTAAACTTTTTTTCATTCTCATTAAACAATAGCATATTAAGCATAATGACCAGATTTAGGGAAACTGGGGGTTTTTTGAGAAGTGGTTGTTAATGATTTAGACTTATTGCTTTCAAATTTCAAGAACAATTCCCCTCAAAATTCCAAACAAAAGGCCTATTTTCAAGTTTGACAAATATTCATTGTTGTAAATAATTAAGGAATACTGCAAGAATATAACAAACTAACTTCTTACCCAAGCTGAGTATATCCGTTTTTTGTTATAGGAAGAAAGCACATAAAATATCATTCAATGGCTTAACAACAATATTTTTTGTGATTATATAGAAGGAAATAATATATAGATGCATAGGGACTAATATAAACATATTTTCTATTTAGTCATCTCAGTGATGAATATAACTTTGTCAAGGGAATTAAGGGAGGTTTATTCTCATCCTATCCTCTCCTATAGATCCACATGGCTTCAAAATGTACAAAAAAGCAAATAAATAAATAATATTATGAAAGCACATGAAAACACTCACATATGAAACAATATATGAAACAATATGCCAAATGTTGAGGCACGAATCTTTTGATTAAAACCACTTAAAGGAATAATGCTTCAAAAATAAAAATTCCCAATCTTTGCCTCAAGATCCAACCATTATTACATTGAAATGAAAAAATATATAGAAAATTACACTCCTCTAGTTCTAATAGCTTTTAGGAATAAAAATCTAAGAATAAACAAAAAAATCAATAAAATCAATCTCAAAATAATTTGCAAAAAATATAACATTGATCCATTTCCCATTTGACCCTCTCCCTTGAAATATGAAGTTGTTGGATATGTTCCCAAAAAATATGTAAACTTCCCAACAAAGAAGGTAAGCTTTGCCACCTATCTCACTAGCTATCTTTTAATTCTATCTTAAAGAATATATCTTAGACTACCTATTTTGCAGCCCATTTTATGACCCTTTGATTGAATTTCTTCAGACAACTATAACTTCAAGGTCATTCAGAGGCATACTATCAATTAATATTTAACCATTCGCTACCTGATATAAGTGCAAAAAACCAACCAAGTAGAGATCTCTTTGCACTACCACTAAGATGAACCACATCAACATGCTCACTAGTACAAATTGATAAATTAGCGTTTTGCAAGACAGGAATCATGGGGTTTATAGAATCGATGAAGGATATATTAAAAAATTCAATACATCCCTCCAATTGTTACAATTCAACCCTTGAGAGGTTACTTGCTTGCGTAGAGGGAGTTCTATGAGCTCAAATACATTTTTAGTAGCTCCAATTGATTGCATTAATGAAGACCAATGATCCCCATTACAATAACTAATTCCTTACACCAAAATAGTCTCATTGCTAGAAAAGAAAGAGGATAAATGGAATCATATCTTCTATAGCTGGGATAATACAAGGAATCAAAACTTTTTCAATGGGAGCTAAGTTTACAAACTTCTGACTTGAAGATAATTTTTGAAGATTCTTTGGTGAAAATCACATAGAGATACTTTTGTCGACACGTTTCGAACCAACCAGTGTGGTTCATCGTCAGGACAAGTTGAATGAGCAGATCTTGCTTTGCACATTAAATAGATAGGGCAGAATATCCAATGACCCAAATTTCTAGAAAAGCTAATGGCTAAAATGACAATAGCTAGATTTGACCCAGAAACGGCTAGTTTGACTTTGATAAGGGGTAAAAACTTTATTTGTTTAAATAAGTTAATACGGCTATAAATGTAAGTGGACCATTATAAATATATATTAGAATTAATATATTATCATAAATTAAATTATTTTCAAAATTATTAAAACTAGAGTGAACCATAAATAGTTAATTTTAATATAAGTTAAAGGGACATATATAAATATATATTAAATAATTACTTAAAGTTTTGAATAAGTAAAACACA
>APFE030141274.1:5216-22174 GCA_000404065.3 Pinus taeda | reverse complement strand
TATATTTATAATGGTCCACTTACATTTATAATTGTATTAACTTATTTAAATAAATAAAGTTTTTACCCCTTATCAAAGTTAAACTAGTTGTTTCCCGGTCAAATCTAGATGTTGTCATTTTAGCCGTTACCTTGTCTAGAAAATTGGGTCATTGGATATTCTGCCCTATCTATTTAATGTGCAAAGCGAGATCTACTCATTCAACTTGTCTTGACGATGAACCACACTGGTTGGTTCGAAACGTGTCAACAAAAGTATCTCTATGTGATTTTTGCCGAAGAATCTTCAAAAATTTGATATGGATCACAAAAGCCTAAATTCAATAATTCAAGATAATTTCTCTGTGTAAATATTTTCACTATAACAGTGCCTTACACCATCATCCAACTCCCTAAATTATTTATTTCTATATGAATATTTGAAACTCTTTGTTTCTGAGCTAGTATCATACTTACTTTTCACAAAAAATTTAACCTCATGATCATTGGAAGTTGGTTCTTAGTTGTTCTATTTATTGGACATTTTACCAGTCCAAGCATTCATGAAATATAAACACTTTCCCTTCATAAAACCAACGAAATTTCCCCAACCATTCATGATTTTACAAAAAAATTGTCACATGTCATCTAACTTAGGCCATCCTGCAAAAAATCCATGTCGTGGATTTTTAAAATTCCGCTCCATATGCTCATAAACTTCACCTGAAATTCATTCACTAGAAATTTAATGCAAAATTTGACTAGAGGTTCACCCATGTTTAGATTGAATTATCTTAAGAAGAGCATAAATGAACATGATATTGTTTGCCAGCAAAGATGGAGAAATTTTGTGAAAACATAAAGAATATGTTGCATTTAATTGTGGAATGACACAAATTCCACCTCTTCTTTAAAATCGAACCTCTTGCCATCTTGGACTGCACAACCCATCACCTAAACATAATGTTCCAAACTTGTAGGCAAGTTATAATGAATCACAACTTCCACATTGCTCTCTTCAAGGCCCAAACAAAATTTTATAGTTGCAATCACCACTTGGAGCTTATTAGAGCTATGATAAAATATGGATTGTGGATGATTTAGGTGCATTAAAATTATTGAAATTGTATCAAGGCCAAAAAATAGAGAGTAGATTGATGTGATCCCATTTGGAGAGAAATAAAGCAAATATCCCCATTTGATGAAATTAAGAAATCGATGTGACATCGAAGTAGAGTGGATCATCCCTAAACTAGTTTCATCCTTTGACACATTGATCCATAGCTTTGATATCTTTTACTCTTTTATCAACATTCAACAAATGAGTATTGCAAACCTACAATTTGGAAAAATAGAGGAATATGATATTTTCTCCAAAGCAAATACCTAGTGCATGAAAACCTAAGATCACTTTGTTGTAACATCATTTTTGTTTGTTTAGTATCAATATGTGGTAAAACCATAAGTGAGGGGTTGGGGGGGAGCAGGGGGGTCCCCTGTGGTATTAAAAACCACAGAGGGGTCCCCTATTATTAACCTATTGTTGCCATGTAATGATAGGTTTTGTCACTAAACAAGAAATCGAACACCCCCCCACCTTTTTTAAACTTCAAACATGTTGGGGGCTCCATTATTGAATTCTAACTATTAATCTCACACCTGCGTTTGGATTTTGAAACCTAGTGAACTTGGAAAAATGCTTGAGGTGGTCTAGCACATGCATTTGACACGACTGCTCATGGAATTCCATACCAAAAGATCTTTCTCATCTTTCATATATGCGTTATGTGAAGAATAGGTAAAATAGCCCCCTAATGTAACAACCTTGGTAAAAAATCCATGTAATAAGGTTAATAAAGGAAAAATAATAACCAAGGTCATGGGACATGTATTCCAAGCTTAATGTTGGGAAAAAAATAATGATGGGGATCACTTTTGATTAATTAATGGCTATGGAAATTGGCAAAGGTAGTGACAATGGCTTTGAAAAGGCATGTCACATTTATTGGCATTTTATTTATGAAAATAACAGAAAATAGGAGAAAAGGAAGGTGAAAGGTCACAGGTTGCATGTCAGCAGGAAAATTAAGGAAAATAATGGACAATTAAGAAAATGGAGGCCTCATTAATAAAAAGGCTTCTAAGGATCAATTTGTAGCTTTTTGTCAGTTTAGTTTTGGAGCTCTCATTCGCTACTCTCTCTCTCACACACTCTTGGACACTTAGAGTTTTCTTCTAGCATCTTGGAGGACTATGGCATACTTGGGATTTGGAGCAATAAGACAAAATAAGAAAAGGAAAGTGCAAGAGGACATCAGGATCAACAACTACAATGGGTTTTTCTTGCAGGTACCAAGTTGCGTGTATGATTTCCTTGCTAGTTTTGGCATGCATGGCACATTTGTGTGGTTTCTTAGTTATGATTTGTCATTGGCATGGAGGATTTCTTAGATTGACAGTTTTTTTGCCTATCCTTTCCATTTCCTCAATAGCCATGGTCTTGTGGGTTTCTTTCCCCTTGCTTTCTCATTGGTTCTCATGTTCCTTATGGTTGTGGGTTGAGTTACTAGTTCCTTGAGCCTTGGTTGGGCAAACGCTCTGGAAGCATTGTAAAAACTTGGGCTGAGTTACTAGTCCTAGATGTCTTGGTTGGAAAAACAATCTAGAGCCCTTGGTGGGTTGAGTTACTAGTCCTGGAAGCCCTGGTTGGACAAACACTCTGGAGCTCGACAACAGGTGTGGGTTGAGTCACTAGTCTTAGATGCCTTGGTTGGAAAAACAATGTAGAGCCCTTGGTGGGTTGAGTTACAAGTCCTGGAAGCCCTGGTTGGACAAACACTCTGGAGCTTGACAACAGGTGTGGGTTAAGTCACTAGTCCTGGAACCCTTGGTTGGAACAAATGCTATGAAGCCCTGGAAAACATGGCTAGAGACTACTCTAGTGATGGTTAAACATGATGTTTGACCATGAGGTGGAATCATTGGTTGAGGGTTGAGGTGGTTTGGCCTCTAGAATCCCTGGTTTGGTTTGATTTGATTTGTTTCATGAGATCCCACATTCATGCCTCGAATATGGCGCAGGCGTGATTAGCTGAAAGAGAGATTTGGTTCAGCCCAATCTATGGTCGGGTGGTATGTGGAAGTCCCTGAATTGGTTGGATTTGTATATGTTAATAAGAGCTCCTTTTTCCTTTGGTATTTTATGAGTAAATGTGCTTGCCATTATGTGGCTTTAATGGTTGTTTCCTCATTGATATATCTCTGGTTATTCATTGATTATAAGCATGTTTTATGATAGTTATGATGTATGGCTCTCATCATGTTTTGGTTATTATATGAAATGTTAATGAATGAATTACCTAATAGATAACAATGCAGCTACTGTGAGGAGATATTAGTCCTCTTTGATGATTCTTAGTTAAGTATGAGATCCCTATGTTTAGATATGTTGTTATGACTTGTAGATTTCATGTTTATGATATGTTTGAAAACATTTCTGCCATGGCTAGTAGGGGTTAGATCAAGTCCTTGATCAAATGTTTACATTAGTAACCTTATTTCAATGTTATTTATCATTTCTAGAAGTTTTATGAAGTTATGGGTAGTGGCCTGAATCCTGGCTCTAAAAAGGTGGCATAAGATCTGGGGTCACTCACACTGAATCACCTGAAAAAGGCCACAGTCACATGGAGTTCTTGTCTTGGGAGCAACAAGAGGGTCCTAGTCACATGCATGCCTTTTCATGGTAGCAATTGAGGCTTTAGGGCAGTGAAAAAGCAAGTTCTCTTAGGGGTTGGACACCTGAAGGGGTTGGTTGGCTCTTGAAGGTTATATAGCGTCTTAGGAAGGTTAGATTGGTCTTGTCATGTTGATTCCACTTCTTTAACTATACATGGGGATTTGAATCATATCATAGTAACTCTTCGTCACATGTTTACCCCGGTGGACTAGTTAGCTTGGGTAAATGTGGGAGGAGGGTGTTACAGAGTGGTATCAAAGCATAGTTATGTTCTCTTTGGGTGATGTCTGGTTTTTGTTCTCCTTGGATGAATGTTTTGTCATGTGTAAATTTTGTTTGCATATGTGTCCTTATGCTTGTGATCTATGTGCTCATTGTGTGTGCATGGTGGTGGTCATGGTTGTCGTTGTGATGTCATGCAGAAGTTGTTGGTGTTGTTGTCGAAATGTGTTCTTCATGAATGCATGTTAGTGTTTATATGTATTGTGTATGCATGTGTGTTTTGCATATGTTGTCATGCATGCATTATGTCTATTTGGTGTGTACTTGTGGCATCATGAGTGGTAACTGGATGATGATTGATATGATGTCTATATATTGATGATTATGTTTATACATGTATTGTGCTAATCTAGTTGATCTTACAGATGAGATATCCTCCCCTGAACTAAACTGAGGCACTTTGGTTTGTTTATGATTTGGTTTAGCTAACATGATATACCTTGGAGGAAGAGAAGATAAAACAATGACTATAAATATGGTATACTATAGCTCACGAGATTCTCCTTATATATCAGATGAGTAGCATGGTGAGGGATATTATCTTGACATAGAGGAAACTTTGATAAGTTTGAAGGTAGAAATAAGTAGTTGCAAAGAAGATAATGACAAAATCATTCAATCACAAGAGAGAATTGTTAGGGCACATGAGAAACAAGCAGAGTTCAATGTGGTGACTCTTCAGATCTTGTCAGACTTGCGAAGACAAGGATCACTTAGAACTAGTCATGGACAAGAGGATAGATCTAATGGAGCATATGGTAGCAAGCCACATGGTGGGCATAGGTTGGATAGAGATGAAATGGTCAAAGATGGCAGATTCTTGGATACACCTGATAAATGAGGTAGTGGACATGGGATTTACTCCATTTCTGGTTCATACATGTATCATGGTCATCATCCTTATCATCCTTATAGGAGGATTGATAGGGGATATTTGTCAGATGAGTTCAAGAAAGAAAATCCACCTAAATTTTATGGGGAAATGAAGAAGTCATTGGATGCAGAAGTGTGGTTGCTTGGGATGAATAAGCTCATCAGATTACATGATTACTCAGAGAACATGAAGGCCAGAATAGCTACGTTTATTCTTAAATGTAAAGCTGACATCTGGTGGGAATATGTAAAGAATGTTAAGAGTTATTCATGAATAGGAGTTGACTTGGAGTGAGTTTGAGAGACTTTTCAGGAAGAAGTATCTATCAGAGAGATGCTATGATGACAGGGAAAAATAATTCTATGAGTTGAAGATGGGATCTACGACCGATGAGGAGTACACTAGCATATTTTTGGAGTTATTGAGATATGTACCTTACCTTAAGGAGGAGAAGGCCAATATTCAAATATTCATTAGTGAGTTGTTGGTAGAATTCAAAGATAGGATTGAGTTTGCTAAGCCTAGACCATTGGAGGAATCCATCACGAATCTAAATCATTTTTATGAGTAATCAAAGAACAAATCTAAAACTAAGGATGATTGGAAAGGTAATGAGAAGTGTTAGGGTCAATAGTTTTTATTTGTCAAATGTCTTCGAATTTTTTAATTTTGAATTTGAATAATTTGAAATTATAGTCACTATCATTGTCATAAGTTTGAGATTCACCATCTGAGATCACTATGGGTTTAGCCATCAAGTGGTCCAATCAAAGCATGAAGCAGTATTGATTCATTGAGAGTCATGGTTACACATTTTTGAATAGTCAAGTCATGGGGCATGTGTCAGTTATGTGTTTGTCAGAAATTTATCTTGAGTTCATTACAGTTGAAGTTTTGCTGCTTAAGAAAATGGTCTTTTCAGAATATCCTATTTCTTTTCCCCTTTCTAATCTACCCTTGTTTCCCTAATTCCATAACCTGTATCTCCCAGTCTCACATTATTCATTCATAAATCCATTTCCCTATCTCTTATTCATTAGTCATATGAATTTTATTTTCCCCATCCCATATTAAAATTATTCCCTCAAAAAACCATGATTACATATTATATATGACATACCTCATATATTCCCCCCACTATCTAAGCAACGTATCTACCCAAGTGTTCTAATGATTCATATGCACAAAACACCCTATTTTAGTCATCCTTTTGCAGAGCCGTTTCTGATCACATGGATGAAAATTTTTGGAAACTGAAAGAATTTTTTCTCAAGGACGGGCCAAATAGTAATAACCTCTTCTATTTTTTTCATAGGTGTCATATATCAAGATTTTCAAATGCATCTTTAAGGCCTATTTTTTCGAATTGTGTATTCCCATGCTTTAGCCATGGATTTTCAGAGTATTTTCTGAGGAGATGGGGAAGAATTTGAAGAAACGGGGAGAGTTTTTTCTTCAAAACAAGCTCATATACAAAACCTATCTCATATTTTACACAGGTGCTACTGTTTGGGAGTTATATGTGTCACTTGGTGGCCCATTTTCGCCGTTTTTGTTGAAAAAATTATGAAATTTTTGGATTTTGGTTTGAAAATGTGGAAATGTATAGATATCCATAATGATGTTGGTGATATGGATAGAAAGGAATGGATAGGGATCAGAGAAATATATAAGATAAAGTGAATTTTTTCAAAAAATATCTTTCAGTTTTATCTTTAGCTTTATCTTAGTTTTTTTCTTTCAAAGATTGATGTTTCTAAGCTTGATGGATAAGGATGTGTTCTATCTAGTCATGATGATCATATTCTAAAACTTGTATTTAATCTAAAATAAATATTAAGAATGAGTTTCCTTTTGGGAAAAGAGGATTGCGCATATGTGTTGTTGCAAGTTGGTGTCTTTGATCTCAAATATTCTTGTGGTATATTGCTTTCAAGTTTGTTTTCCTTTGTGTTATCTAAATGTCTATTTTTGAAGCTTTTATCTTGAATTCATTTTGATATGCTCAGGGTAATTGTGGAATCATGCATGATGTAATTCTTCATTGCTCTTTCATGTTTCTTCTAGTATTTGGTCATTAATTTATGCTACAGAATTCATTATAATATGCTCTGCTTCTTATGATCAGATATAATTGTGTCTCTTTCCATTCCCCACTATACTTAAACTCTTGTCAACTTCGAATATATTCCTACCTTGCCTCTATTTTCTAAAGACTCATGAATGCCCTGATATTAATATTATGTTACTGGCTTCATACCTCAATAGTCTTTTCCTGAAACTCTCAACCATTTCATTAAGTTTTATATCATATTTTCCATATTTGCTCTTTGTGAACTTTAGTGTGTTTATCATTAGAGTTTAATAGTGAGGGAGTCCCCTTCGGTTGGAAAGGACTAGTTTCTAGCCCAGAGTGATTTGTGGTTACCTATGTGGCCCTTTCCTTAGCCTAAATGGATTCATAGAGTGATAATAAGAAGAATAAAGGAAAATGGGATAAGAAGAGAACAACACCCTAGGAAAAAGGTAACAAAGAGAGTGTAGCACCACCTAAGAAGTTTAATGAATTTGATAGAGGATAGAGATTTCAATTTGAGTAGTAGAACAAGGGTGATGGTAGGAAGCCCTTGCAGTGTTGGACTTATGGAGGATATAATCACATGAGGTATTTTCCATAACATCAGGGTGGTAGATCGTAGATATAAAGTGCATAGGAGGCACAGACAGTGGGGGTTGGTGGACAAAGTATTCCTTGGATTTATGCAGCACTAGATAACATGCAGGGATATCAATAGGCATTTATTATCGAGATGGAAGACATGCTTTGTGATCAAGTTGTTTCTATTTTGATTGACCCTAGATCTAATTATACTTATGTTAATCCTAACCTAGTGGATAAGTGTGGTTTGAATAAAGAAGTGTATGCAGAATCTTGGTTAGTGTAGTTGGCTATAGGTACAAAGAAAAGAGTTCATCATTGGGTAATAGATTGTGAATTTGAGTTGAATGGTATGCCTACCTCAACACATTTGAATGTACTACCATTGGGATCATATAGTATTCTTTTCGGTATGGACCGGTTGTATCTTCATAGGACCAAATTGGATTGTTATGACAAGGCCATTGAGTGCATAGATGACAATGGGGAACAAAGAATCTTGCAGGGTAAGAAGAAGGCAACATAATTTAGAATGGTGGCAGTTATGTAGGTGAAGCGCAGTCGCAAGAAAGAGTGTGTGTTATTCACAATGCATATTTCTAGTGATAAAGGTAAGGAATTTGAGGATGCATATGTATTAAGGAGGTACCTGGTTCTACATTAGTTTCAAGATGTGTTTTTTGTAGAGATTTTAGAGTTTTTTCCTCACAGGGAAGTGGAATTTTCTATTGATTTGGTACCAGGGGCAACACCAACATCAAAGGCACCATATAGGATGAGCACATTAGAGTTAGTGGAATAAAATTTGCCATTGAAGGAAATTATTGACAAGGGATACATTAGGTCAAGTGTATCGCCTTTGGGTGCACCAGTGTCTTTTTTGAAGAAGTAGGATTGTACTCTGATAAGGTTGTGCATTGATTATAGGAAGTTGAAAAAAGTGACCATCAAGAACATGTATCCATTGTCGAGAACTGATAACTTGTTCGACTAGTTGAAGGGAGCAGCAATGCTCTCAAATATTGACTTGAGATTTAGATATCATCAAGTACGCATTAAAGAAGATGACATCTACAAAAATGATTTATGTTCTAGGTATGGGAATTATGAGTTTTTTGTAGTTCCATTTGGTTTGACTAATGCTCCAACTAATTTTAAGTGCTTGATGAATAGTGTATTGCATCCTTATCTTGACAAGTTTTTAATTGTATTCATTGATGATATATTAGCATATTCTAAGAATGAGGAAGAGCATGTCGAACATTTAGTAGCAGTATCGAGATTGTTAAGAGAGCATAAATTATATGCTAAGCTCAATAAATGAAGTTTATTTCAGATAAAGGTACATTACTTGGGACATGTGGTTTCCAAGGAAGGCATAGTAGTGGATCTAGAAAAGATAAGGGCTATCATGGAGTGGGTAGCTCCTAGAAATTTGGATGAGGTATGATCATTCATGGGATTAACAGGTTATTACAGGAGTTTCATCAGGAAATTCTCACATATTTTCTATCCCATTACATCATTGCAGAGGAAAGGTAATAAATTTGAATGGAAAGAGGAATGTGCAGCTAGTTTTGAGCAGTTGAAATAGTTATTAACAAGTGCTCTAGTTCTAATGATTGAAGATGTGGACAAAGAGTTTGTGGTATGTACAAATTATTGCAAGAGAGGACTTGGTGGAGTCCTTATTGCCGGAAGCAAACGTTGTATGCTATGAATTAAGGAAAATAAATGAGCACGAGCATAATTATTTGACGCATGATCTTGAGTTTGCATTGATCATCCATGCATTGAAGATGTGGAGGCACTATCTTCCTAGTAGGAGGTTTATGCTGATGAGTGATCATAATGGATTGAAGTATCTATTTGACCAACAGAATTTGAATTCTAGGAAAGCTAGATGGTTGGCCACAATTAGTGAGTTTGACTTTGAGATCAAGTACATTAAAGGTAAAGAGAACATGGTTGCTGACGATCTTAGCATGAGAGTACAGGTAAATCACATAGTAGTTATGAGCTTCTATGGGACATATTTATAGGATCAGACCTCGCAGGAAGGATAGAAGGATGACAAGTAGATTATGCACATGTTATAGTAGGGTACATATGATCAGGATGTGAGCTATCATCTCACAATAGATGGTTTGTTCAGATTTAGGGACATGATATATGTAACAAACAACAATGAGATCAAGAATCGCATCCTGAGGGAATTTCATTCTAAGCCATATTCAAGTCACCGAGAATATCAGAAGACATTGACAATAGTGGAGAAGTTTTATTATTGGCCAAATTTGAAGAAGGAAGTGGCAGAGTTTGTGGCTAGTTGCTTAGATTTTCAATAGTTAAAGGTAGAATGTAAGCATCTAGGTGGTCTATTACAGTCGATTATGATTCTAGAGTGGAAATGGGAGGTCATTTCCGTGGAATTTATCACATCTTTTTTTAGGAAATATAGACAACATGATGCCATCATGGTTGTGGTTGATAGGTTGGCAAAGGTAACTCACTTCATTCCGGTGAAGTCTACTTATTCATCTAATGATGTTGCACATGTCTTCATCAGAGAGAGAGTGAAGTTGCATGGTGTTCTGAAGAAGATTATGTCAGACAGGGATTCCAAGTTCATTTCTAGATTGTGGAAAAATTTATTTGTAGGTTTGGGTGCAGAGTTTCCCTTCAATAAAACTTATCATCCGCAGACAGATGGAAAGAGAGAGGGTCAAAAAGATATTGGAGGACATGTTGAGGATGTATGTGATGCATCATCAATGGAGGTGGGAAGAGTATCTTTCATTGTTTGAGTTTTATTACAACAATGGGTATCAGGAGTCACTGAGGATGAGTCCATTCGAGGCATTGTATGGGCGGAGTTGTAATACTCCCATAAGTTGGAGTGATCCAGTTAACAGGGTGTTGATAGGACCAGAGATGTTGGTAGAGATGGAATAGGAAATGCAGATAATCAAGAAGAATCTGAAGGAAGCAGAATTATGAATATCATAACAGGGTGTTTAAGGCGTTTTAGGTTGGGGAATAGGTGTACTTGCACATCAAGCCCAATAATATATCCTTGAGGATTGGATCATGTGCCAAGTTGTCCCATCGATTTTGTGGACCTTTCAATTTTCTTGAAAGGAATGGACCAGTAGCCTATCAACTTGCATTGCCTTTGACAGTGAAATTCCATGATGTTTTACATGTGTCGTTGCTTAAGAAATATGTTAAATATGTTGATCATGTGATTGATTAGTCTGTATTGCAGGCAGAACCAGAAGGAAAATTTCAGTTGGAACCTTAGTGCTTTTTGTAGAGAAAGATATTCATACTCAGGAACTGATAAATCGGGTAAGCTAAAGTGCAGTGGAATCACTTTGGGCTTGATGAAGCTACATGGGAGATGGTTGATCAGATGCAGGCTATGTATTCTCTGTTATTTGTCGCTTGAGCGAATTGTTTTGGCATGTGTTTTTCTATAATGTTTTGGTATATGTATATATGTATATGGATGTAAATACCACCATGAATTGTGTCATAAATCTCCAATAAGCGGTATGGGTTTCATGTTGTTATGTTGTCATGTTGGTTTGCTTTTAGCAGGTTGGTCATTATAAATATTGTATCAAGCTAAGTTATAAAGTTCCATGGGTAGTATGTTTTTCTTACAAGAATCTTGTTGGTTGTAGGCGTCACTGAACAACGAGGATAGTGTTCCCCCAAGGAGGAGGGTTTTGTAATATCCCTAGTCAAAAATCCATGTAATAAAGTTAATAAAGGAAAAATAATAACCAAGGTCATGGGACACCTATTCCATGTTGAATGCTGAGAAAAACATAGCGATGGGGATCACTTGTGATTAATTAACGGCTACGGAAATTGGCAAAGGCAATGGAAAAGGTTTTGACAAGGCATGAGACATTTATTGGCATTTTATTTACAAAAATAATGGAAAGTAGGAGAAAAGGAAGGGGAAAGGTTGCAAGTTGCAAGTGAGGAGGAAAATGAAGGAAAATAATGGAAAATTAAGAAAATAGAGACCTAATTAATAAAAAGGATTATGAGGATCAGTTTGTAGCATCTTATCAGTTCAACTTTGGAGCTCTCATTCTCTACTCTCTCTCTCTCTCTCATACTCTTGGACACACATAGTTTTCTTGGAGCACTCTTGGAGGAGTGTGGCATACTTGGGATTTGGAGCAAGAAGACAAAATAAGACTAGGAGAGCACAAGAGGACATCAAGATCAACAACTACAATGAGTTTTTTTTGTAGGTACTGAGTTGCATGAAATATTTCCTTGCTATTTTTGGCATGCATGACACATGCATGTGGTTTCTTAGTTATGATATGTCATTGGCATGGAGGATTTCCTAGATTGATAGTGGTTTTTCCTATCCTTTCCATTTCCTAGATAGCCATGATGTTGTGGGTTTCTTTTCTCTTTTTTTCTAGTTGGTTCTCATATTCCTTATGGTTTTGGGTTGAGTTACTAGTTCCTGGAGCCTTGGCTGGAAAAACAATTTGAAAGCCCTGTAAAAACCTGGGCTAAGTTACTAGTCCTAGAAGCCTTGGTTGGAAAAACACTTTGGAGCCCTTGTTAGGTTGCGTTACTAGTCTCGGAAGACTTGGGTAAATAAATGCTCTGGAGCCTAGAAGCAGCTGTGGGTTGATTTTCTAGTCCTGGAAGCCTTGGTTGGAACAAATGCTCTAAAGCCTTGGAAAACTTGCGTAGATACCGATTTGGTGATGGTTAGTGATGTCCGACCATGAGGTGGAATCACTGGTTGATGATTGAGGTGGTTTGGACTTTGGAAGACTTGGTTTGGTTTCATTTGATTTGTTTCATGAGATCCCACATTCATGCTTGGAATATGGCGTGGAGGTGATTGGCTAAAAGAGAGATTGGTTCAACCCAATCTATGTCGAGTGGTATGTGGAAGTCCCTGACTTGGCTGGATTTACATATGTTAATAAGAGCTACCTTTTTCCTTTGGTATTTTATGAGTAAATGTGCTTGCCATTATGTGGGTTTAATGGTTGTTTCCTCATTGATATATCTATGGTTATTTGTGGGTTATAAGCATGTTTTATGACAATTATGATGTATGAATCTCATCATTTATTGGTTAGTATATGAAATGTTAATGAATGAATGCCCTAATAGATAACAATTTAGATATTGTGAGGAGATATCAGTTGTCTTTGATGATTCTTAGATAAGTATGAGATCCCTATGTTCATATCTGTTGTTACGACCTGTAGATTTGATGTTTATGATATGTTTTAACAAATGCATGTCATGGCTAGTAGGGATCATATCAAGTCCTTGTTCAAGTGTTTGCATTAGTAACTTTGTTTCAATGTTATTTATCACTTCTAGAAGTTTAATGAAGTTCTGGGTGGTGGATTGAGTCCTAGCCCTTAAAAGGTGGCACATAATCTAGGGTTGCTGGCATTGAACTACCTGAAAAAGGCCACATTTGCATGGATGCCTTTGCAATGGGAGCGATTGGAGGGTCCCAGTTGCGTGCATTCCTTGTCATGGGAGTGACTAAGGCTCTATGTCAATGAAAAATCAATTTCTCTTAGGGGTTGGACACCTAAAGGGGTTGGTTGACTCCTGAAGGTCCTGTAGCTTCTGAGGAAGGTCAGATTGGTCTTGTCATGTCGATTCCACTTCCTTAACTGTACATGGGGAGTTGAATCATATCATAGTAAATATTCATCACATGTTCACCTTGGTGGACTGGTTATCTTGGGTAAATGTGAAAGGAGGGTGTTACACCTAGCTTCAACAACCTATCCAATTCTAGCAGTAATATACCATTCTTCTAAAAACAATCAAGCTTACACCTAAAATGGTGTACAAATTTGAATGATTAGCTACTAGCATAGTAGGTGAAAGGGAGAGAAGCATCAGGCATATTTTTGCATGCTTAATCAACAACAACCACAGAGTGGTGAGTATATCCAATTGTAATCAAGTAAAAAGAGACAAAATTATTACATATATTTACATGTCATGGATTTCACCATTTACTAGAATTTGATGCTTAAAAAGTCAAAAAATGTGGATGATATCACCTTCTTTTGAACCAAAGAATACCAAAATTTTCTTCTACACACAAAATCATGAGAGGTTGAAAGACCCTTTCCCTTTAGTAGTGGCATATAACAACCTATCATGAATTACCTTCTTGCATGAGTATGAAGGAATTTTAAGGTAATTTTCACAAGTCAACACTCGAAAATTATGCATTCATTGATTTTTTTGAATTTGGATCTTTAAGGGGTATATACTAACCTTCAAATTTTTTGTCTTTATAGTTATTTCTAACAACCACGATAGAAAAACCCCTTTGTTCTTAACCATGTATTTGGCAATAATTTTTCGATCTGCCCCAAGTGGATAGAACTCAAAACCAGTTGTCAATAAAAATTCCTAAAAATTTGAATGACTATTTATTCTCGTGTGATGCTTATACTCTTGCAAGTATTCTCCAATGCTCAACCTCTCAATATTAAAAGCTTGACAAGCATACAAAATCTCCAGGTCATGTTCTCATTTGTCAAATCAAGGAGTTTTATCCCACATGCATTAGATAAATGTCTCTTGAATGGTTATATGGATGATTATTCATGTCTTTGATCAATGTGTTGTGCCTAAAATATAATTAAACAGATAAAAACTTGTATATGCCCAAGAGTCTAACCAAGAAAGAAGATGAAAAATTCGAAAAAAAAATGTGTCATTTTGCCAATAAAATGTTACAATGACATCAATGAAAACAATTTCCAATGTTCCCAACCATCTCTAGTATAAACTCTTCATTTAGAGAGAGAATAACTATATGTCAAAACAACATTCCTAGATGGTGACTTAAAGGAGGAGATTTGTATGACATAGCTAGAGCACTATGTTGAGAAAGGTATAGAGTCATTGGTTTGAGTATTAGAAAGATATTTATATGGTGTCATATAACATCCCATAATGTGGTACCAAAAGTTTTATTCTTTTGTGTTGGTATTTAAATTTCTAATATCTAAATCAAGATTACAAACATGATGGTGGGAGTTTCCTTGTTATCTATTATTGTTTAGTAATAATAAGGATATGATTCATGATTTGAAGTTTCATATTTGAACACAATTTTATATAAAGGACTTAGGGGTTTCCAAATGTATCTTACAAATGAAGATAAAGAGAGATATAGCAAACAAAAAGCTTTAATTAAGCCAGAGTATGTATGTCAACTTTGTGGCACAAAATTTTCACATGATAAATTCTAGACCATTTAGTGTTATGATTTCTATGGGAATTAAGATTTCAATTGAACAATGTCCTATAACACCCATGCATATGGAGGATATAGATCTTGTTCCTTGTGCTAGTGTAGTTGGTAGTTTTATGTATGTTATGGGTTGTACCAAACCAAAAGTTACCGAAGTAGTGATATTCTTGAGTCAATTCATGGCTAATCCTAGACGTGAACATATTGTTCTAGTCTTTAAGTATTTCTGAGATACCTTTGAATATTCTAAAGTTTTTATTATACTAATGTTTTATGATGATCTAGATTGAATCATTATATTATTTTGAAACTAAACAAAGTTACTGATCAAACAAGAAATGTCACCTCAAAACGAGAACTCTAGCCAAAAAATCCCCAAAAAAACATGAAAAAATAGGCTGAAAATGAAAAATGTTGATGCTGGAATAACATTCTTTTTTTTTGGAGTAAATTTTCAACACTTTTTAAAGATGACAGTAAAAACCAATTTGTTTTGTGCAAAAGACACCTTGAAAACGAAAAGTGTTGATGTTAGAATAATGTCTCTTTTTTTTTTTCAGGGTAATTTTTCAACATTTTTTAATAATGACGTTAAAGATAAAATATCATGACTCTGAAAAAATTTAAATTTCCAACATTTTCAACCATGACATTAAAGATAAAATATCACGTTTTTGAAAAACCTTAAAATTTCAATAATTTTTAGTCATGGTGTTAAAGAAAAAATACTTATAATTGTTTTCAACCATAACATTAAAGATAAAATATCATGACTTAGAAAAACATTAAATCTTGACAATTTTCAATCATGGAATTAAAACCAAAGATTATGACTATAAAAAATCCTTAAGTTTTCAAAATATTTCAAGCATGACATTATATAAATAAATTATGACTAAAAAAACTTTAAAATTGAACCCCTCAATGAAAGAGTTATTATACCAAGAGTAATTTATTTTGTAAATGTTAAATGTATAGTAATTTTAAAATCTTAGCTTAAGACAACTTGATACATTACAACAAAAATTTAAAAATCAACCATCAAATTGACACATAGTGTATGTGAACTTGACCCATTCTAATGAAAACATAAATACCAACCATGAAATTGACACATTGTGGGGCAGACTCTATTCATTATAATGAAAATTTTAAAATCAACTATCAAATTACATATAATGGGATCAAGTTGCTAGTCGAGCATCAACATAGATCCTGCAATATATATATAATATATATATATATAACAAAACAAAAATCCAAAAAAAAAAAAAAAACATAAAAAATTTAAAAATAATAACAAATAAAAAAATTAAAAATTAAAAATATAAGGAAAAAACAAATTAAAAAATATGAAAATTAATTAAAAAGGAAATATTAAAAAAAAAAATTATTCAAGACAAGAAATAAAAAAAAGCAATCAAAAACAATTATTTTTTAAGCTAAAAATATATAAATAAAATATATATATATATGAAAATAATAAAACTAAAACGATTTAAAAAAAAAATAATAATAATAAAAAAAAAAAATGAAATTTTGAAAAGGAAAAAGAATAAAATTAAAAGAAATAATAGCAAAATTGAATTAAAAAATAAATAAAAAATAATATATATATTATATATATATATATATATATATATATATATAATATATAAGACAATTAAATTAAAAATAAAAAATTCAAAAAAATTTGGCTCCCGTGTAGGCCTAGGTTGATTCCTGGAATCGACCCAGGCCACTCTCAACGATGATCGATCGACAGTGGCTGCCCCGACCAGGCCGAGAGCTTAGCCTTGGTCTCCTAGGGCGCGAGGCCTCAGGCTTGGCCAAGGTAGCACCTCATAGCGTCCGCCCCGTCCAAGCCCAGGTCCCCACGACCCTGCGTGGTCATGGCTGCCCAAGGCTAGCAGGGGCAGCACTGCATAATAGCCACCCCAGCCAAGCCCGAGGCCTCACGTCTCTTGGCAGCCATGGCCGAGCTCGACCATGGTCGCCCAGGGCCATAGGGCTTCAGTCTTGGTTAGGCTCGAGGCCTCGCAGCCATGGCCAAGGGCGACCTAGGTCGATTCCAAGAATTGAACTAAGCCGCTCAGGGATATTTTTTTTGTTTTTTTATTTTTTATTTTTAA
>APFE030141272.1:88283-128662 GCA_000404065.3 Pinus taeda | reverse complement strand
CCCTTTGAAGGAGGACTCTATCCCTTCATAGGTGGACCTATAACCTCCTTCCTCTACACTATAAAATGAAGCATTGGGTTGGTTACTTGGAAGGTTGAAAGCTGAATATTTTTGAGGTGAAATGATGTTGGAACTTAGTCTTCCTGATTGAGATTTTGTGAGAGATTACATACCTCTTTGATCTCATTTGGAAGAGTGTAAGGCTTGTCAAAGTAAAGGAGATTCCTGTTTCGGACCCTGGGAAGAGCTTGTTCAACATCAAGGCTGAAAATTTTGTAAGGTTCTTCTACTTCAAAGTTAATACAAATGAGTTTGTTTTTATCAGTAAGCTGTGTTTTATGGTTTATTTTATGGATTCCTTGATCACCATAATGGACATGATTTATGATATTAGCTATGCAGGTGTTATTTGATGTTTGCTTATTTGTGATTGCAGGTTCTCAAAATGAAACTCTTTCGGACGATTGAAGGACGGCTGCCACAAACTAGCGTTGGACTTAAGGTAGGGTCTAAACACCTCTATAGTTTTTATTTATGAATCACATATGTTTAAAGAAATATAGATTTGTTTGTCCTGCTTTTTGCTAGACTATCTTCTAATACTAGGGAGATCGGCCTTGTTCACAAGATCGATTTATCCGGCCAACAAATTGGCGACTCCGCTGGGGAACTGAATTTGGTTTTTGGTTTTCCTTTGTCTTTGACTTGAGAAACTTGTTCTCATTTCTGGTTTTTTATTGATACATGTTGGCTTGGGTAGTTTTTAGAATCTGGATTGTTTTTTGTTTTTTTCGAAGTTTTCGGGGGACCGCACTTTCTCTTTACCGACAGTGTGGACATCTCTGCATTCTTCCTTTAGGAAACAGAGCAGTTCACACCTGTTTTTTCTGGAAGCCTGTGGACCCTGTAAAAATTTTTGAAAAACCTTAAATGTTTTCTTCCAATTAAGTTTAGGTTTCATTTACGACTTTTAGTGTCTACCCAAATCTGCATGTGTTCTGTCAAAAATCTATTGTGAGTGAGTTCCATTGGTATTTTTGTTTTAGATGATTTTCTAGAAGTTTTGCATGCCTGGAGTGGTTTTCATTTGGTCTCTGTAGTGACTCAAAGATCAAAAGTGTGAGAAACCTTAGATTACCCTGGTGTCTTTTTGTCTTCTTGATGAGTCTGACTGGGTTATGAAATCTGTCCTTTGTGAGAAATAGATTTACTTTTCTCCTTGCAAAATCTTTGAACAAGATTTGTCATAAGTTTTGAATTTCATTTTCATAAAAGAAAACATATTTGGATGTTTTTCATTGATTTGTTATTCTGAACGAATGAATCCTTAGTTTACTGAGTAACTAAGTAAAACGTCCTCAAAAAGAATTGAAGCTTTTATACTATTAGGTTTTAGAAGTTTTTAGATCTCAAGATTAGTTTTGTAGTTTTGAGTGTTTTCTAGAAATTGTAGATCTCTTTTGAAGAAATTGTTTTTTGTAGTTTTGAGTTTTGAAAAAGGAAAGGGAATATTGTGAGCATTATTAGTAGTCTTGTTTTGAGTTCTTATTGAAAAAGACAAAAAGTTTTTCTTTTCATTTACATGTTGAAAGAAAGATTTGTTTCTCAAAGAATTCCATTCTCGAACTCTTTCTTTTAGCTATAAATTCATTGAAATAAATAAATAAAATAAACAAACAAATAAACAAATAAATAAATAAAATAAAAAATAAAATAAAAAATAAAAATAAAAAATTGTTTGTCATTTTAGGTGCATTTTTTAGTGTTTTTGGAGTCAAGTCTTCACACCATCATAGTATCATTTCCGTACCTATTGACTTAAAGAACAACCTATAAAAGCAATGCTTAATTAAAATTGATCTAGTAATCTTTCTTATTTCTAGGGCTCTTATCACCAATATAGCTTAGGCTAGTATCTTGGAGTAGGGAGTAATTAACTCTCCAAGATAGTTAAAACAAAAAAGTAGCGATATCTTGCGGTAGGAAATAAATCCAATTGTAATTGATATAATCTGGGAAGCTTCTCTTAAAGGAGTCAATCACGAAATCATGTTCGAACCTTTGAGATAATCAAGTCTGTCTCATTATCCTTGATCAATCATGTCAAGACAGTCATCCATGTTTTCCCAATCACCGGAAACATTTTTATATGGAGGTCCTACTATTCCTTTGGGATACCAGTCACTTTCTGGTACTTTTTCAGGAGCAACTCCTCGACTGACTGAACATCAGTTATCACCTGGTAATAATGGAACTAAAATGTTGAACGCGAAGCAAATTTTTATGATGTTTGGTAGTATTCCAGATCCTCAACCTCAAGGTAGTCAGTTACTGCCTGGGGGGAAAGGTAGTCAGTTATCACCTGGGGGACAAGGTAGTCAGTTACTGCCTGGGGGGCAAGGTAGTTAGTTACCGCCTGGGGGGCAAGGTAGTCAGTTACCGCCTAGGGGGAAACCTCAAGGTAGTCAATTTCCGTCTGGAGGGGTACCTCAAGGTTATCAACCTTCAGGACAATACACACCCCGAGGTCAACCCTAGACTCAATATATTCCTCAGAATGCTTATCAACCCCAGATTCAGTACGTGCCTCAGGGTTATCAACCTCAAGGTCAGTACCCAACTCAAGGTTTCCAACCGCCTTCTAGTCAATCATTTTTACAAGGAGTTGGAAATGTACCTCCTAATTATTAGCCCTATGTTCAATGAGGTTATGGTCCTCCATATGTACAATCTTTTATGGATCTCGGAATGAATATGATGTGGGATCCGTCTCAAACTCAACAGACTTTGCAACCTAATGTGCAGTTATCTAATCAAGCTGGACAACCTTTGGTTTCTAGTCCAACCCAGCAACCTATCTAACATATGGTTCTGTTGTGCTTTGCAAACAACCCCCCATTTCATATTATTTTTAATTTCAAAAAAGCATTAAAATATGAAATAGGTCCCTCTCAAAATAAAATTGATGTCAAAACTCTCGCTTTCTAAAAATCCGACAAATCAATGGAGCACTTTATAAAATCACCCTTTAAAGCAATATCCCTTTAAAAAATGGAAATAAAGCGAATATGTGTTTATTGCGATAAAGCGATCGCAAGATCGCATATTGCAATAACATAAAGGATGCACCAAACGACCAAAAGGCTTCCCCCGATGCGATAAAGCTATCGGCGATATCGCAATCGGCAAATTCCCTTGTGCACCACTAACGCGCCCCTTAGTAAAACCCCGATGCGATAAAGCTATCGGCGATATCGCAATCGGCAATTCCCTTTATACTGCAGGCATTGCACACATGCCTTTCGCCGATGCGATATCGCAATCGGCGATCGGCGACTCCCCCTGTTTAACCCTTAATGCGCATATGCCTTTCGCTGATGCGATATCGCAATCGGCGATCGGCAATATTCAAAACATTGTTAAAACTAGCCATGCGCCCCTGCCCGATGCGATCCGATAAGGCACGGTTCTCAACAAAAAGCCGTTAAAGTGATTGGAAAGTCCGATTTAATGATAGTTAAGGCATAATCATTCCCGCTCGGCCGCCAGTACGCCCATTGCATGATTTGAAAGATCTTTCGACTAAATATTGCACTAATGAGCATTTATAAGGTGGCAGGTCCTATACGGTCCCTTAATGAATCCATACCCTCAGATCTGCCTATAGATCGTCTCCGCGTTGTTTTAATAAAAGCAAAGTATATCAACGTTCTTCTTTCTATTTTACTATCAACTGTGAGTTTCATTGTTATCTCTGTGTTACGCCGAAACCACCTCTTTGCGCAGAATACAGTTTTTCAAAGAAATTCGGGCATAATGGGAAAAAAGTGAAAGAAAGTTGCAGGTGTTATCAATCCACTAGTTGCGCCACAAGCAGTAGTAAACAGTAAGAAGGGTTTGATATCCGACACGACGTGCGCAGGCCTTGCCAGAACAACTTGGCAAGGAACTTATGATTTGTTAGAGGCCGAGAAACCAACGCGGGTGATAGACGAAGCTATCGCAGATTCATTGAAAAAATCAGAGTGCACTCTCAAAGACTTGGCCGATTCCTTCCTCCATAGGATAGCGGCGAGAGAAAAAATGCTCCCATACACTGATGTTATCAAATGGGCAATTGAAGAAATCCCCATCACAGACAGAACTTTTGTCGCAAAGGATGGAAGGATTTTTGGGTCATTTAAGCCAGAAGATCTGAGGCAAATGTATCATTTGCCTAAGCCAGAGAAAGTATACAATAGCGCATTTCTGGAGAAATTCTCAAGTGAGAATGAGATCGAGTCCGAACCCATCAAAGATTGGAGGCAGAATCCAAATAAGCACAAGCATGAATCCTCCGGTAAGTACTCAGTCGACTCCTTGTGTTCTCCTTATTGCTATGCCGCTATAATGATGTGTAGATTATGGGGTTTGCACGATTCTGCCATTTTTACCATTGAAATGGTTCCCCTCATGGAGGTGGCAGTCAACATTTGGATTATGGATTGGGCTACTATCCTTTCGGATAAGCTTGCACTAGCTGTTAGTGAATTTAGGAATAAAACCAGAGTCACCGAGAGAATAATTCCTCCGTTCTACTACAATGCTTATATCTTAGATACCTTGTGTTTTAATTTTGAATTCCCTATTCTTGGTTGGAGGTGGACCACACAGGACCCCTCGCCCATCCATATTTACCATCGCAAGATGTGGAAGTCATCCCATAAGAATCACTTGTATCAAATTTGTAATGGTTTCATGGTTCCTGTTTATTATGCAATTTTTGATAAGCCTATTCCAAGGATCTCCTACCTAGCCTCTTTTGACTTGCCAGCAGTGGGTAGCTGGTTTGGGGAAGAATATTTTACTTATGTTAGAGTCTATGGCAGCCAAGCAAATCCCCATGTCCTCCCCTTATATGTCTCTGACAAACTGCTAGCAAGGGAAATTGCATACCAAATTACAGCTAAGAGTACCACACAGACTCTTAAGCAGGAGAAGAAAAGGGGCTGGCCTACTTTTCCTTTCAGATGTGGAGTCTTTACCCTGCATGATTTAAAACATGCAGAAAAAGAAGCCATGAAAATTCAAGCTCTAAATATTCCTATAATCCCGAATAGAGCGTATGATCCAAACAGATATGCATATGCCGCTCTAGAACATGCCAAATTATCAACATTTGAGCATAAAGAAGATATATTCGATGATTTTTTTGCCTCAGCTGAATCAATAGGTCATGCTAAAGAGCTTGCCAAGAGAAGATATAATGACGAACGGTTATATGAGTTTAATAAGCTCAGGGAGCAGAGGTTGCAAACTCTGCCCCTAGACTTATTAATGCCGACCCAAGCATCATCAAGCGAGCCTGGCCAGCAAAAAAAGAAAGAACCCCCTGCTGCAGTGAAAACCAAAAACAGTGAGCAGGAGGAACAACAGAAGAAAAACCAAGAGGAGAAGCTAAGGAAAGAACAAGAATAACTCTTAAAGAAAGAGCAGGCAGAACGCTTAAGAAAAGAAGAGGAAGATAGGCAGAGAAAAGAGCAGGAAGACAACCAGCGAAAGAAGTAGGCAGAGATGCGGCAGAAGGAACAGGAACAGCAAGAGAAGGAAAAACAAGAACAACTGTTAAAGGAGTCCTAGTCCAAACAAACCACCACCGATACTAACAAGGGTGCCGTCACGGACCCTGAGCTGCAAAAGGAATGGCAGCATTTCAGTACCATTATCGGTGGAGGAAAGGATTCACAAAATACTGATACTCCTAAAAGCAGTAGTGTACAGAAGGAACACTCATCTCAGGCTTTGAGCGAAGCCAGCAGCCCACCTAAAACTATGAATGTGGAAATAATCCCAAAAGGTCCGAGCGACCAAATCACCCTCCAAGTAGAAGACATTCCTCCGTTAAACGTCTTCTACAGCCCAAGGCACAGAGCCGTGGTAAAGCGATCGAGAAAGAGGCAAACGCTTGATCAACCTTCCCTCTTTCCCGACCAAACAATCATGGGCAATGTAGTATGGAAAGAAAAATTGGATCCCTCTGATGATCTGACCAAGCTGTCACAATATGCCGGAGCTTATTCAGCTGCCACCATCGACAAGGCATCAGAGGTAAGTCTTTTATTAAAGACTAAAGACCAGGAAATTTCCACGTTGCAAGCGGAATTAGCGGATGTTAGAAAAAGGGCAATACAAGCCGAGGGGCAATTAGCGGAACAAAAACAACAGGCAGTACATACAAGTGAACAGTTAGTGGAACAACAGAAAATAAATAGCCAATTGATGCAGCAATGGGAGGAGGAGAGACAGAGGATTAACCAGGCAGCCATCCAGAGACAAAATGAATTGACAGAGGCTTTAGATCAACTAAAAGCGGAAAAAGGGCAATCTTTGAAGGCTAAAGATGAGCATATCGCTCAAATTACAGCACAGTTAGAGACTACTAAGGGAGATTCGCAGATAAAAGAATTCAAAAAGGAGGCGATGTTAATCAACAAGGCGCTTATAGCGCAAGTTAAACTCCTGGCTCAATCCCTCTCTCAAGTGGAACCACTCTGTGAGTTAGCTACAACTGTAAATGAGCAGGTAGAAAAGGCGAGAGATGACTTGAATCAAGCCGAAGAAGATATCACAACCTACCTTGAATGGCAAGATTCGAAGTCAGGAAAGGAATCCAATTTGCCTAGGATACTGGAGGTCCATAAAAACATATTGTTTACAGAATGGAAAACACAGGTATTAAAGGCAGAAAGGGCAGCATCAAGATGTGCATTAACTGCTGGTAATTTGGTTGATCTAGTAAATGATACTCTCTATCTAGCCAATATGATTTCCCAATGCACGCCCGGGAAGATTACTACAACAAATACATTGGAGCAGACGTGCTACCCAGATTTAGAGAGCAAAGCAAGGTCGATTGCCGGGGTCGACACTTTAAATATAGAAACATATTGGCGGTTCCTTATCAAGCCTCATGAACAACGATCTGCCCTCAAGTGCTTAACCGATGCCGTTCAATGTATGATCCCTGACATCCAAGACTCCACCTACGCTGCCTAGCTCAGCTCCTGAATCAACAAACCTCCTAAAATTGAGCCAATGCTCGCCATCAATCAACTCAGGTTCAAAGGGAAACAACCGACTGAATGACTCATCCTCCTGCTCCTCGGATCGCCAGCAGAAATAGCAACAAGAAGTTATTGACATCAGCTTAGTTAGCTTTTCTGTTTTGTAGATATTTAGATTAACATAGTATTTATAGACCCTTTCATGTTTTTAGAATGGGTCGTAAAATTTTGTAATAGACTTAACAGGCTGAAGTTTGCACTATTGTGCTTCAGCCTCTATTCTTTTATGAAACTCGACCAGTCGCTTTTACTTTAATGGAGAAATTTCTTGATCCAATTGTGCACTACTGCCTTTGATTGAGGAATGTCTATGCGTTGAGGCAAAAGCTACACATAGCGATTCATATCGGGAGTGGCTTACGACTCAAATGGTATTTCTATCTTTTGTTTGAAATCATTCTGTGTATGTGAATTCGTTGTGTAATTATTTTCTGCTATCGTTAATGGTATGCATGCGCAACAACATGAAATCTTACTCATTCCACTATTGGATGTTTAGATGATATGCCTTATTTTTAATCATGTATGCGTTAATGGTATGAATGCATAGAGTGTAGTAGTATCGCTTTAATTGCTGCGCCTAACTATTTAGGTACAACAATCTTGAATAATTTAATATCTATGTCTTGAGAATGCAGTCATCTATATAATTGTATTTTTGGATATAGGACATCAAAAGCTACGCTTTAGAGTTCAAATAGACTCCCGGGATAGTTTTATTTACTTATATTTCTGTCAATAGTTTTAGTCATCCGCTTATCACTACTGTTATCTACAAAGTATTCATTCATCCCATTTATCTATTTTTGGGAAACTGGTCCCATTACCCCCAGTCGGAGCCACTATCCCAAACGGAAAAGGAGTTGCACTAAGGTCCGGACCGGGTGGTTTCCCCCAATGTTGGTGCAGCGATTTTCGAGGCATCAACACCATATTCACCATCAAATCTTGGTAGATATAGGTAATGATTTTTAGGGAAAGCATGGGATGTAGGAGGTAAAATCAGAGGCTTGTATCTATCTGGAATTTTACAAGGTATAGGAGTATATACAAAAGCTCTAGAATCAGTCTTGGTATCTTTAGGCTCATCAGTTTGAAGATGGTCACCATAAAATTCAGAAGAAGGGTCTTGATCAAGATCAAAGGCATGCGAATATTTTGTATTCACAATCTTTAAAGGGAATGAATCACATGCAGGTATAGGATATTTTCTCAAATACAATATACTTTTTAAAGCCTTCTTGACATTCTCGAGAAAAGAGAAGAAATAATTTACAACAGAGGATGTAATGTCTTGGATGAAATTCCAACTTGAATACCTGATCTTTCCATATTGTCCTTTCATGCTTTTTCTAGTCAGGTTTATCCTCCAGTGGAGTCCTTGGATCTGATCTCGAAATTGACTTGGAGTCGCTAGGTGAATGATTTCAACCTTTCGGTATCTGATTGTTGTCCACCATCAACAATCAGATCTGAACTTGATACATTTTGCCGAGGAACATAAAACTACATCCCCAATATGGTAGCCACTATGTTATCACCTAGATTGACCTCAGGCTGAAGGGATGCAATACAAAGGTAACCATAAACCAAGCTTAGCCAAGTAGCTGGCCCTACTAGGCTGGGAGAGGGCTCTCTCCATAAGGATATCAGTCAAGATGAATGTATCAGGTAAAGGATTTTAAGCTAGGTATAGTAGCCCGAAAGTTTTGATTGGATTTTGTAGAGGTTTTGCCGGATCAGGAGGAGATGGGCAATTTAGGTTTGGAAAATTAGGTTAGAAATGCAAGGTGTTCTATGGGGCAAGGTAGGCATAGGCTTTAGCACTCTAGGGCTTGATGAGGTGAGATGTTTAAGATTGGTGAGAAGCTAAGAAGGGCATGTGACAATCATGGATCCTTCCTGGATTGCAGAAAACATGAAACAATGAATGGTTTCTTAAGGCAGAGCACTGATGCAATGAATTCTGCCTATCAAACTTGAAAACATTCAACTAGAAGCAATGAAATGATTGATGGCATACATAAAACATATAAACATGTAATCACAGAAGAAGAAACTGTACTGAAACTCCATACCACAGGGATCCCATAAAAATAGCTGTAATTCTTATTAATTTCCTGCCAAACTTCTTACAAAGGCGTACAATCAAGATCTGAGCATCCACACTGAGTCCAACCTATAAAATGGATGAGAAACTACATGATATAGGCCTCAAAACAACTAATCCTAGCCCCAGGGGTTGAATCCATGAGAGGAGGAGCAGTTGCATAAAAGACTGAACTGATAGCTAAAGACTAGGGTGGTCAAACTGACTCATCCCTAATATGAGGCAAACTAATTCATTACATGCCACTTAGGCCATTCATCTGATGTATCTCCCCTAGCTAACAAAAACACACTTTAAGTAAATCATCATTATGAATTACATCAGTGAAAAATCAAAATCCCATAGGCGAAAAGTATTTTATGAGAGAAACTGTGAAAAAATTTGCTGCTTATTAAATGTGCAACGCCAGTGTCAAATGCGTAGCGCCTGAAGGAAGTGTGCAACACCATCTTTAGGGTGAGTTTTGACTGCCTTCCTGGGGTCCAAATCTAGCTCAGGATAGCTCATTGGAAATCTTACCCTATCTAGTTTCCAAGAATGCCCCTAGTTTCCAAATTTAGCTTGATTTGCCCCTCCAAAACTGTAATCTCCCAAGACTGCTCAAACACGCAGTGCCTGGCTCAGAAAATAGGCATAAACATGATTTTTAGGTGGTTTTTTGCCTTTTCCACCTAGTAGTTTTGACTTTCAAATCTGGAAACATGGTTTTCTTGAGTGTAAATGGTCTTCTGAATCCAATGGTGGTGGCCATTCCTCAAGATGACCCAAAAAAGTGCGCAACATGCTAGGCACTGCGCATTTGACCAAGGGACTGATACAAAAATTACCTGAAGAAAACAGGGAATGCTAAAAAGTAAAAAACTGAGTTTAGGGTCTTTGAAAATGGTTGACATAGCTGATGTTAAAGGTGACTAAGCATGGAGTGAAGTCTCCACCAATAGGTCAAGCTTGTCCTTCTCCTTTCGCCTTTTATGACAAAACCAATTGTGGATTTGTTGTTCCGATAACATTAATTCTACTGCAAGTTTGCCTTCAATAGCTTTTGTTGAATATTTTTCCTCCTAAGTAGCTACAAACTTTTCTTGAGTGGATTTGATCTTGGAACACTGGAAATATAATGACATCTATGTCCACATGGATGCAAGCTAATCATTCTCATCTTTATCACTTTCACTCTGCACATTTCTCTGCCATGGTAAATCTATTTGGGAATCATCAGCGAAATCAAGTTCCAACACCATACCCTCTGCAATCTTTACAAGTTTCCCCGTTTTACTCTCAATTGATTTCTCGATATTCCATCAATATTATAACAACAAATACAATAGATACTACAAAAACGAAGCCAACTTCCATGTGAAATTTTAGTGAGGCTAGAAGAAATATATAAACTTTTCCTTAGCATCTTTCCTCATCAACATCTACCCCAAGATTCATACTTATAAATCTCCAAGTAATTCCTATCTAGAAACATGAGACTAGTAGCTGTAAACCTTTCACTAGCAATATCATTGTCAGCAATGTACAGTGTCCTCTGCATAAATTCATGGATATCTCTTTCAATCAAAGTAGAACGAGCTCGCCATATGTTGAGATGAGGATTAGCAGCATGAAAATAGACCTCAAATACTATGTTCTCTCCTTCTCTATTTGATCCCTCTTCTTCACTGTGTGGCCTATATTCTTCATTAGCCATGGTGTCTTTGTTATGAAACCTTGAAAAACCGTAAAGACCTAATGAGACCTTGAAGGACTGAATTTCCAGATGACATAATGACCTCATGAATGATACAAATGACATGATAAAAATAACTTTATGGATGATGTACAGTCAACAAGATATGAAAATATGCCAACAAGTAATCACATTCAGGGAAGAGTGGTGTTTTTGGACTAGGACTACCATGAGTGACTAAATTTATTTATTTATTTTATTATTATATTATTTATTTTATTATTATTATTATTATTTTATTATTTTTTATTATTTTTATTATTTATTTATTTATTTATTTTAATTAATTTAATTATATATATATATATATATATATATATATATATATATATATATATATATATATTATATATTTTTTTTTCTTTCTTTCGCATGACCTAGTAGAATGATAAAAAATTTCTGAATCGGACCCTTAAAATGATATGAAAAGAGGATTTTTGATCACTCATGGCAGGATGCAAATACTGACACTAACACATATCATATTTTTATTGTACCGAATTGTCCTTTGGGAAAACATTTCCATAGTATTTTTGGGAGCTTTACCAACAACTAGAAAGTAACATGACTACCGATTTGTGGTAGTTGACAAATTCAACAAGATTTGTTTTCTAATTCCCTGTAAAAATACCACTAGGGGGGAAGAAATAGTGAACTTGTTCTTTAGATAGGTTTGGGTGCACTTTTGGATAGAAAGGAGCATTATTTCAGACAACGACCCAAAATTATAAGTGCATTTTGGACTACATTGGGGGAGAAGATGGACACAAAGTTGAAGAGGTCTATAGAAATCCATCCTTAGATAGATGGGAAAATAGAACTAGCCAACATGACTTTCTTGCAACTTTTGAAGGGTTACAATTAGAAGCATTCAGAGACTTTGAACAAAAATCTAAAACATATACAACACCCTTATAATAGAGCAGTCCTTACTACTACTAGTAATTCCCCATTTGAAACTTGTTTGGATATTTTCCACCTTCACCTTTCGATATTGCATATGGAAAATAAGGAGGAGCGAGGGAGCATATTACAGGGGTTGCATTAAGGGAAAACAAAATTATTGAGAAGAACACACACATCCATATACAAAAGGAGACATAGTAGAAGTCATAGGAAAAATACAAGGTTAGGCATGATCGATACAAAATAGAGAAGTCATTTAAGGTGGGAGATAAATTACGATTAGAATTTAAAACAAAGAAACTACATGGTCCTGGTAAGAAAGTCAAGGCTCTGTGATATGCCTGTTGGGTAATTTATTGCACCTTAAATTACTTTACATTGAATTGTCAATCCGGGTAGGTAAAATTGAAAAGTATATGAGACAGTATGTGTAGGAATTTAACTTACAACCTTAGTCCTAAAAGAAATATTTTTATCCTATGAATTGTTGAAAAATCTAGGGTAGCTAGATTAGGATGATTTATCTTACTTCGATAACTTCTTGTGATGTTCTTTTACTTAACTTGATGTATGTGTAATTATATTATTCTCACTGGATTATTATTATGTTCTTATCATCAAACAATTACCAAACTATGAAGATAAATTATACAAGAGGACACAAAATATAGGCTGCTAGCCAGGGCCAAAACCTTTCCTCTTGAGAGGAATACCTAAAGAATTATTCTCTTCTTATAGAATATTCAAATGAAAAATTCCAAGACCTAAGACCCTTAACAAAGACCCCTCCTAGACCAAGTCAACCTTTCCTTTTATAAGCTTGTCCTTCACAATTTCAACCCAAGTCAAACAAGCTTCAACTCTTCAGATTTCAGACTCACTTTTGATTTTCAGTGTTTGCTTCAGGTCTGCACTTTTTGGCCATCCTACAATCTTTGTAATTTCACGTGTGACAAATTTTAGGGTAGAATATGACCTTCTCTCTTCTTCACTTGAATTTCCTATTCTTCTTTGTTAACTTGACTTCCAACCTTGACTTCTTAAACGCAATATTTGACCTTTTATGATGATTGTACTTTTGTCCTTGCTGCAGAAAAAAAAGTTCCCTAATTATCTTCGCACATGTGGGAGGAGTAGCCCAAAAACACTCTTCTAAAACTTCGATCTTTATTCTCTTCTTTCTCATCTTCTTCTCTCTTTCTCTTAGTCTCTTTCTTGTTCTTCAACGAGCTTCTTGGATGATCTACAAATGAGGTCAAGTGCCTCTAATATATATGCTTCTAGGGAGCCCTAAATAGGCCAACTTGACATCTCTTATAGGCTAGCTTGTTGACTATAGATTGAGTTGGTATTGGAGGGAATCTTTTGACTCTTTTGATACATAATAAATTTCTTTGGGTTAATACATGATGCCCAATAGGGCCTTTACATATTACAATGAATTCTTTGACTTCTTAACTTCATGACAAAGCCCTAAAAGCACTCAATGGGTGTTTTACCTATAAATAAAATGACCTTGAGCATGAAACCCATGCTACAAAAATAATAATGATAATTTTTCTGTTTTTTTTTTTACAATATACAAGAATCAAGAGTGCATTTCATATTTATGAAGACCAAACCTAGTTACCTATTTCAACACTCCCTCTTAACTAGGAAGGTATTCAAGATCCATACAAGGTACTTGAACATTCTCATACTGAAGAATTCTCATAAGAAGAGTCAGATTGGAAATCCATCTCGTAATCTATCTTCTCAGCTTATATCAGTGCATCTCATCATATCGACTAACATTGTCATATAACAAGGTCTTGACTGACAACTCTATCTCTCCACAAGATTAGAGCACAATGATGGGGAGACAAATGAATTATAAACACCTTCATCATTTTTTGAATTAGTTACCGGAGAATCCACAGTATGAACATTTTTATGCCAACGTTTCAAATCCCAAATGGGATCCATCATCAAGACTTATGAATGATTGTCTCTAAAGGCACATACCCCATCCAGATGTTCACAAGGTATGTCCTTCTACGACCATTCCCATCTTGTATTTATACATCCTCATGGAATTTCCTCTTTGACTACACTTTCCTATTGGATGCCCTACCTCATCCTCAAAGAGTATTGGAATTCAGATGCTTATCCAATCCTCCATTATTTCTTCATAATGAATACAAGAATTATGTGTATATCTCTCCCTCTCAACTAGGGAGGACCTACTAATTACTATAAAAGGAATATACCCAAGCTCCCTCTTAACTAGGGACTTGCCCAAGTTCCCCCTTAAATAGGGACTTGTTTACAACAAAAATATATGCCCTTTGGTGGAAATCATGGAACTACCAGTTGCTTGTAGAGCTAATCCTTTCTACATCATCATGTCATGGATTAACTTCAACTTCTTCATCATGGAGCCGTCATCTTTCATAATTTATATGTAGGGCATTGACCATATTTTCCATCACTTTCCTTCAATGAAACATAGTGATGAACCAATAGTCATGGCATCCTTCTCTTCATCAGAAAGTGGCCTTCTTGTCATCATCTCACTATCCTTCATATTACTACCTCTTCTAAGTCATGATTAGTTCAGGATCTTCCACCCAATCTTAGTTGTAGATGAACTTCTGCAACCCTATTTTAGTAGCCCTATTTCAACCCAACCAGATGCTTTCTTTCAAGAATAAAAAATGAACATCAAATCAACATTACCTCTTTACGATGGCCCTTTGTCATGACATCTGCTTCTTGCAACATCAACATCCTTTCACATACTATATAAATAAGTCTCCAAGACATACATTACCAAGGTTATCCTTCTCCAACATACATATCAGGGTCTTCGTACTTTCTCCATGGATATGTCGTAACTACTCCTTGTTATCTCATGTTGATTACTTATCTTATCTCATGTGACTATATATACATCTTTCATGAAATATTCTTTCATATTATTCACATATTGATTCCTTAGGATCTTCCATACATATTTCCTTAATCATAAGAACCATAGTTGCCAACCATCCCACATTCTCTATGATGTCATATCATGTTATCATGTAGAAGAGTTCAAGGCACATTGTATTTATGCCTTCATGCATCATTCTTATGGAAGAGTTTCTTCTTCATTCATCATGCTCATGAGATAGAGAATTCTAATCATTCTATTTTCAACCATATGATGACATGGATTTATATATCTATTACCAAGCATATACATACCTCTTCCTTCGTGTGATCATCTAGACTTTCTTATAACAACTTCCTTTCCTTGCTTGAAGATAAAAATACTTCAACCAACTTGAAATTATGTGTCTTTTTCATCATACCATCATCCTTCTAAATTGTGGATTCCACACAAGGTGAAATGTAGATTATGTTAGTGTCAGTCTTTGCAGCCTTCCTCCAGTGATGAAACATGCTCTTACAAAGTGATTTTACGCTGGCAAGGTCAAATTTTGTCATTTCAGCGAGTCTTCAAGTAAAATTTGGTCACTAGGTATTAGGTCTAGGGTTTGCTTTTACTCCTTTAAATTTTTTCCAAATGTCGGTCCATGTCACCATTCAGCTGAGTGTACCATCATTCAAAGAGTTTTCATCATCATGTTAAGTTCCACTGGGTCAGTTTATACCTTGTTTATGCTTCAGATGCGCCTAGGTAAGGTTCATTTCCCTCTCCTAGGGTTTTGAAGGTAATTTCTCTTGGATGGTCAAATAACCAGCAAAACTTGTATCCTGATGTTCATACACCTTCCCCTATCCTTAATGTACCTTATTAAACACTTCCCATCACTAAGATCCCTCAAATTCCTCATTTTTGCACAAACCCTAGTTTCTTGCTACAACTTGACAATTTTCTAGACTAGGCTTGTGTTTTGCCCTTTTGGACGCCTTCCCCTCACTCAATCTTTGAAATTCCACTTTCCCCTACTTCCTAACATCCATCCCTACTTTCCAAAATTTTCTCAAGGATTTAGAAACCCCTTATCCCCTTCATTTCACTTCATTTCGACAAATCCCTTGTTCCACACATCAGGATAGGTTTTACTCCAATGATGTTTCTGAGCAAGGAAAGATGAATTTGGGAAAACTGAGAGAGGTTTTTGTCCAAAATAGGCCAAGGAAGAAAAAAACTCCTTCACTATTTACACAGGTGTCATGGTTATAGAGAAATGTCAAAAATACAGTTGCCTCATAAGAATTGATGCACATCTGAAGTGACCTTGGGAAAATCAAAATTTCTCCTATCTTGGTTGGCCAAATGACTTGCTTGATGAGTAAAGTGATAACTAGACACAAATATATTTCCAATGAGCTATCATGATCTCAATGTGGAGTTGAGGAAGAGTTTCAAAAGTTGACTGCAACAACACTCTTCCTTTAGGCAGCCTCATTTTGTACATTTTGATCAGTATTGGGAGATTTGATTTTTGACAGGGCAAATGAAATCCAAATTGACAAATTCTAGTTGGGTTAGAAATTAGACTCCATAATATTTCTAACGATCTATCCTGCGCCCAATTTGGACACCGGGAAGCCCTCCAAAAGTCTCCTGTAAAAAGCGCTACGCATTGGGTTTGGTGGTGTGGCGCATTGGGTTTGGGGCGCGGCGCATTGGGTTTGTGGCGCGGCGCATAGAGCTGCAAGCCATTTTCACCACAAATTCATCCATATTCTCAATTTTCTTGGTTTTCTATGGTCCAAAGTAAGTCAACAACTCTCCAAATGCCAATGAAAGTGTGTCTTAAGATGTTTATGATGATTTAGTGAAAAAATTTCAAAACCCTACCTCCTTGCAATTTTTGTTCAAAACATGATTGCTTAGGGTTTGTAAATTTGTTTTTGTTTCCATCACTCCCTCACCTTTTATTCCCTCACTTATTTTCTAGTTTCATTAACTCATTTCACTATACCCCATATCCCTAAATTCATTCACCCCTATCCCCAAACCCTATCCATATCCCAAAACCCTACTCACATCCCTAAAGCTGTTACTCCCATCCCTAAACTCTGTTCACACATACATTTTTACACTCTCTTCCATACTCTCTACCCATTTCATTCCTCCACCATATTTTCACATTGTTATCCACAAAACCATCCATATACAACCACATTTTTCAAAACCAAAGGAAAACAATGGAAAGACACAGTGATCATGGGTATGAGCAAGAGATTGAACATGACCGGGAATCTTGGCTTGAGAGGAAAAACTTGTACTTGGGAAAGGATGCTAGAGAAGACATTGTTGAGGCATATGGCTTATCATTACATGGCGAGAAACAAAGTCTTCAAGGCGAGAATCATTAGCTTAAAGGCAAAATTGAAGAGGGCATCAAGGAGGTGAAAGGAGCATGATAGAATTTAGATATTGGCTGAGGCTTATTTGGCCCAACACAATGCTTGATGGAGAAGACTCAGCCCGAATTTCAAAAAATTTGGGGCACTTTTTGCATTTTTGGAATTTTTAGCACAAAAAACAGAATTTTCTACCCTATGCGCCGCGCCACATGGCGCTCGCTTTTGATGGGAGCCTCCAAACGAAAAAAACTCAGCATTTTTGGATTTTGAATGGAAAAATATTCTTTCCTACCAATGGCCAAGAAATGTTGACAGGTTTTGAGCCCTCAAAAAGGTCAAAAACACTAAAAAAATGACCTTGCTGCCCCTATTTTGACACACAGGAAGTAGTGTTGGGAGAACTGAATTTTGGAGGTGCAAATGGAGGCCAAATTCAAAAATTCCACTTGGGTTGGAAAGTAGACAGGAAAAAATTTCCAACAAGAATACTTGGAGAAAATTTGGACACCTGGAAGGCTTCCAAAAGTGGCTCCAAACAGGCGCTATGCATAGAGAAATCAGTGCGGCGCATAGGGGAAATTTTTCTTAGATTGACCAAGTATACTCTGTGTTGCGCCTAGATTTTGACAGTTTGACTTTTTCTTCTTCTTAATGTCAAACTTGTGATGTAATTTAATGTACATTGATGGATCATGATGTAAATATGTCAAATTTTTACTTATGGAGGTAGATTCATCTATCAAAAAGTTGTTTGAAACTGAATGAATCAGTTCCCTTGTTTCTAGAGGCATGTTGTTCCACTGCCTAATTTCTAGTTCTCAGTTTAGAATTAGTTGGAACAGATCCTAAACTAGTGCGCTTGACCCCTAGAGGCTAGGATGAGCTATGGTTTGTCTATATCTTGTGATTTTTCAATCATTAGCATGGTTGGACTCTTGAGAAAGCAAGGAGCTTCATTGTACACTCATATCAGCATTTTGTCTAAGGAATTGAGACCAGTGTTTGTAGCACTCTTTGGGATCCCTGTGGCATTTTGTCTTGGTACATTGCTTTCTTTTGTATTTGTGAATTTACTTATGTGTTATGTATGACATTATCTATCTTGTTTCTTCCTAACTAAATCAAACAAGAGTGAAAGTAGAATCCATTGAAATTGTAGTGCTCTACTTGAAGTTTGCTTTATTTTCTTGATGTTTTCAGCTGTTTGGAGAGGATCCATGGCTTCTCTTGCCCTCTTCAAGTCCTCATCTGTCTAATCCCTCCATCTTATTCAATTTAAAGTGCCAAAATTAGTTGCCTATCTTGCCCCATTGAGATCTCTGCAAGACTGAACCTCATTCCCTGCACCCAAGATCTGCCTTTTCATTAGAGCCAACAAACACATCATTTTATTCAATCAAACACTTTGGACATATACCTAGCCTAAGATCAGTAGTTATATTAGTCGTCTCAAGCCCTTAGTGATCATATCTGGTTGAGATTGACCCGGAGAGAGCCCTCTCCTGACCTGGTAGGGCTAGCTACCAGGTTAAGAGTGGTTTGATATTGGTCCTAGATCATACCTTTCTCAGCTTGAGGTAAATCTCGGCTCTAACATAGTGGCGACTCCACTGGGGAAGAAAATCTTATTTGTTTGTTAGTGTTCTTACTTTATAAACTACAGACGGAGCGTGAAGATTAGCCAGGTAGTCTTCGAAACACTTTTGATTTGCATTAGCAAAAGTAGATAAAAGCTGCTTCAATCAATCTCCGATCTAGTCTTATAAGCTGGATATCTGACTTGTAAACTGCCCCAGTAACATGTATCAAGTTCATATCTGATTGTTGATGGTGGACAATGATCAGACACCAGAAAGGCTGAAATAATTCACCTGGCGATTCCAAATCATTTTCGAGATCAGATCCAAAGACTCCACTGGAGGATGAACCCGACTAGCAAAAACATGAAAGGACAATATGGACAGATCAAGTATTCAAGTTGGAATTTCATCCAAGGCATTTTGTTCTTTGTTATAAATTATTTCTTCTCTTTCCCCGAGAGTGTCAAGAAGGCTTTGCAAAGTATACTATGTTTGAGAAGAGATCCTCGGCCTACATTTGATTCCTTCCCTTTGAAGATTGTAAATACCAAAGATTTGCATGGCTTTGAGCTTGATCAAGACCCTTTTTTCTGAATTTTGTGATGACCATCTTCAAACTGATGAGCCTAATGAGACCAAGACTGATTCTATAGCTTTTGTATATACTTCTACACCTCATAAAATTCCAGATCGATACAAGCCTCTGATTTTACCTCTTATATCCCATGCTTTCCCTAAAAATCATGACCTATATCTACCAAGATTTGATGGTGAACGCGACAACATCACTGCTGAGTGACATGTATTGAATATTGAGTCTTTTCTCGACCTTTTTGAAGTTGATGAAGAAGATGTCAGTATTAGACTTTTTTGCTCTTTCTTTGCAAGGCAAAGTCAAGAGTTTGTTCAAAACCCTGCCTGATGCAAGCATCTCAGATTTATAGCAGTTCTTCAAAGTTTTCCACGACAGGTAGGTGATTAGACAAAACCCTTTCTTGATTATAGAAGAGTATAACCAGCTGAAAAGATTTCCAGGGGAGACAGTACAATAATTTTCATCCAGATTTAACCAAGTTTATTATTCGATGCCTGTTAATATAAGACCTCCTCCTGGATTTACTCTCTTGCACTACCCAAGTGCCTTTGATCTGGAAATGGAGTTTCAGCTGAGGGAAAGGAACCTTGCAACACTTGAATAGATGCAGAACAATGCAGTAGATGTAGAGGCTCATTTTCTGATCTGAAGGGCAAAGTTGAAGGAAGAAGAGATGAAAAACACAGATCCTAAGGAATTGACATCTCTAGAGGTAATGCTTGACATTTTGGTAAGTGCAGTGGAAGATATCATGCAAAAGATCACCAAAAGGAATGAGTATAATGTTCAAGCCCATGGCTCGCTGATAGAAGACGAACAAGTGGCTGATCCAAAACATTTTCTTTCTTATCCCAGTTGTCATAGATCTGATAATGATTATTTTATAGATCATCTTGGAGAAGAGAGATATGTTGATATGACATGTATGCTTGATGATGTCTTTTATATTGATGATTTACCTCAGTTTGATCAGTATGATGATGATTATGTTCTCCAAACAACATCTAATCTTGCAGACAAATCAACAGTTAGTTTGTGGGAGGAAGACGTTCACTTTCAGCAGCTTGAATACAATGTTCGACCATTACATATCAGCTATGGAAACGATGAGGAAAGTGCAGCAAATTTTGAAGTAAGTGAAGGATCTTTGCCTTTTTTTTTTTTGCTTCGTTTCAGTTCATCAGAGACAAAATTCATGCACTTAGAAATCAACTGTTGACAAGTTTTGATCTGGACCATCTTGAGAGCAATGAAAACCTTGTTCAAGACTTCTCATATCCAGATTTGCAGCCCCCAAATGCCATTGATTGTCAAGTTGCAGATGAAGACATGGAAGCTGGCACATATGATCAAATGATACAAGATGATTCCGTACCATTTTCTTTTGAATCATTTCAGTTTTTGAAGGGTAAATTGCATAGTATATCTTCAAATGAGCAGCTTGTAGGAAATCATGGAATCTCATTAGAACCAATAGAAAATGGGTTGCAACAGTCTTTTCGAGTTTGTCATGATTCAATAGCTGATGTGTTGGATGATGTATGCAGTCCAAGTCCTTCTCCATTGACTACATGTGAGCTTGAAACGTGTGCTGATATAAATTTGATCCGACAGCTGGTTTCTTTGTCATTTTTAGCAGGAGTCTCGTCACAAAGCTCAGATCAAAGTTTGCATTTATGCTATGAGGAAAAGAGAAGTAATCCATTGGATGAGCTAAGTCCCAGTGTGCATTGGATGATCTGATGCAGTGTTTTTGGAGGCGGATAGAGAATCCATAGCATTCAACGGATTTGTTCACAAGTTTTCATGGGAGTTTCCTTTCAGTAGTTCTCTCTTGTTGTTCATAAGCAAGCACTTGCGGAGAATTCAAACAGTAGCTGGAATACTTATTTGGTTGCATTGGTTGTTTCATTTCACTTGATAAGGTGATGAATGACTGTTAGAGTAGGTTTTGATGAATAAGCTCAAATTTGAGCATCATTTCCAGTTTGTAGGTTGTCTTTAAGTATCGAGTCAGTTTTTAGTTGAGTGAGAGTAAATTTGTGTCGTCGATTCATCAGTTTTCAGTCACGCATTTCAGCTTGAGTTTTTGACTCCATTGCCCAAAGGATGAAGGCACTGTCTTCTTTCCAAAGATCTATAGTTCTTGGCATCTCCAAGGAGATACCATCCACATTGGAGCCAATGTTAGTGTCAGTCTTTGCAGCCTTCCTCCAGTGATCAAACATGCTCTTGCAAAGTGATTTTAAAGTGTCAAGGTCAAATTTTGTCATTTTAGTGAGTCTTCAAGTAAAATTTGGTCACTAGGTATTAGGTCTAGGGTTTGCTTTTACTCCTTTCAAAGTTTTCCAAATGTCAGTCCATATCACCATTCAGCCGAGTGTACCATCATTCAGAGAGTTGTCATCATCATGTCAAGTTCCACAGGGTCATTTTATACCTTGTTCATGCTTCAGTTGCACCTAGGTAATGTTTATTTCCCTCTCCTAGGGTTTTGAAGGTAATTTCTCTTGGATGGTCAAATCATCAACAAAACTTGTATCTTGATGTTCATACACCTTCCCCTATCCTTAATGTACTTTATTAAACACTTCCCATCACCGAGATCCCTCAAATTCCTCATTTTTGCACAAACCCTAGTTTCTTGCTACAACTTGACAATTTTCTAGACTAGGCCTGTGTTTTGCCCTTTTGGACCCCTTCCCCTCACTCAATCTTTGAAATTCCACTTTTCCTTGCTTCCTAACATCCCTCCCTACTTCCAAAATTTTTATCAAGAATTTAGAAGCCCCTTATCCCCTTCATTTCACTTCATTTTGACAAATCCCTTGTTCCACACATCGGGATAGGTTTTACTCCAATGATGTTTCTGAGCAAGAAAAGATGAATCTGGGAAAACTGAGAGAGGTTTTTGTCCAAAATAGGCCAAGGAAGAAAAAAATCCTTCACTTTTTACACAGGTGTCATGGTTTTAGAGAAATGTCAAAAATACAGTTTCCTTAGGAGAATTGATGCACATCTGGAGTGACCTTGGGAAAATCAATCTTTCTCCTATCTTGGTTGGCCAAATGACTTGCTTGATGAGTCAAATGATAACTAGACATAAATATATTTCCAATGAGCTATCATGTACTCAATTTGGTGTTGAGGAAAACTTTCCAAAGTTGACTGCAACAGCACTTTGCCTTTAGGCAGCCTCATTTTGTACATTTTGACCAGTATTGGGAGATTTGATTTTTGATAGGGCAAATGAACTCCAATTTTGAAAAATTCTAGTTGGGTTGGAAATTAGACTCAATAATCTTTCCAACCAACTATGGTGTGCCCAATTTGGACACTGGGAAGGCCTGCAAAAGTCTCTTTAAAAACGTGCTACGCATTGGGTTTGGTGGTGCGACGCTTTGGGTTTGGGGTGCGACGCATTGGGTTAGGGGCATGGCGCATTGGGTTTGTGGTGCAGCGCATAGAGCTGCAAGCCATTTTCACCACAAATTCATCCATATTCTCAATTTTCTTGGTTTCCTCTAGTCCAAAGTAAGTCAACAACTCTCCAAATGCCAATGAAAGTGTGTCTTAAGATGTTTATGATGATTTAGTGAAAAAATTTCAAAACCCTACCTCCTTGCAATTTTTGTTCAAAAAATGATTGCTTAGGGTTTGTAAATTTGTTTTTGTTTCCATCACTCCCTCGCCTTTTATTCCCTCGCTTCTTTTCTAGTTTCGTTAACTCATTTCACTATCCCCCATATCCCTAAATTCATTCACCCCTATCCCCAAACCCTATTCATATCCCTAAACCCTACTCACATCCCTAAAGCTCTTACTCCCATCCCTAAACTCTGTTCACACATACAATTTTACACTCTCTTCCATACACTCTACCCATTTCATTCCTCCACCATATTTTCACACTGTTATCCACAAAACCATCCATATATAACCACATTTTTCAAAACCAAAGGAAAACAATGGAAAGACACAATGATCATGGGTATGAGCAAGAGATTGAACATGACCGGGAATATTGGCTTGATAGGAAAAACTTGTACTTGGGAAAGGATGCTAGAGAAGACATTGTTGAGGCATATGGCTTATCATTACATGGTGAGAAACAAAGTCTGTAAGGCGAGAATCATTAGCTTAAAGGCAAAATTGAAGAGGGCATCAAGGAGGTGAAAGGAGCATGATAGAATTCAGATATTGGCTGAGGCTTCTTTTTCCCAACACAATGCTTGATGGATAAGGCTCAGTCCAAATTTCAAAAAATTTGGGGCAATTTTTGCATTTTTGGAATTTTTGGCACAAAAAACAGAATTTTCTACCCTATGCGCCGCACCACCTGGCGCTCGCTTTTGATGGGAGCCTCCGAATGACAAAAACTCAGAATTTTTGGATTTGGCATGGAAAAATATTCTTTCCTACCAATGGCCAAGAAATTTTGACAGGTTTTGAGCCCTCAAAAAGGTAAAAAACAGTCAAAAAATGACCTTACTGCCCCTATTTTGACACACAGGAAGTAGTGTTGGGAGAACTGAATTTTGGAGGGGCAAATGGAGGCCAAAGTCAAAAATTCCAATTGAGTTGGAAATTAGACAGGTAAGCCTTTCCAACAAGCACACTTAGAGAAAAGTTGGACACCAGAAAGGTCTCCAAAAGTGGCTCCAAACAAGCGCTACGCATTGAGAAATCAACGCGGTGCATAGGGGAAATTTTGCTTAGATTGACCAAGTATACTCTGTTTTTCGCCTAGCTTTTGACAATTTGACTTTTTCTTCTTCTTAATGTCAAACTTGTGATGTAATTTGATGTACATTGATGGATCATGATGTAAATATGTCAAATTTTTACTTATGGAGGTAGATTCATCTATCAAAAAGTTGTTTGAAACTGAATGAATCAGTTCCCTTGTTTCTAGAGGCATGCTGTTCCACTGCCTAATTTCTAGTTCTGAGTTTAGAATCGGTTGGAACAGCTCCTAAACTAGTGGGCTCGACCCCTAGAGGCTAGGATGAGCTATGGTTTATCTATATCTTGTGATTGTTCAGTCATTAGCATGGTTGGACTCTTGAGAAAGCAAGGAGCTTCATTGTACACTCATATCAGTATTTTGTCTAAGGAATTGAAACTAGGGTTTGCAGTACTCTTTGGGATCCCTGTGGATTTTGTTTTGGTACAGTGCTTTCTTTTGTATTTGTGAATTTACTTATGTGTAATGTATGACATTATCTATCTTGTTTCTTCCTAACTAAATCAAACAAGAGTGAAAGTAGAATCCATTGAAATTGCAGTGCTCTACTTGAAGTTTGCTTTAGTTTCTTGATGTTTTCAGCTGTTTGGAGAGAATCCATGGCTTCTCTTTCCCTCTTCAACTCCTCATCTATCTAATCCCTCCATATCATTCAATTTAAAGTGCCAAAATTAGTTGCCTATCTTGCCCCATTGAGATCTCTACAAGACTGAACCTCATTCCCTGCACCCAAGATCTGCCTTTTCATTAGAGCCAACAAACACATCATTTTATTCAATCAAATGCTTTGCACATATACCTAGCCTAAGATTAGTAGTTATATTAGTCATCTCAAGCCCTTAGTGATCATATCTGGCTGAGATTGACCCAGAGAGAGCCCTCTCCCAACTTGGTAGGGCTAGCTACCAGGTTAAGCGTGGTTTGATGTTGGTCCTAGATCATACCTTTCTCAACTTGAGGTAAATCTAGGCTCTAACAGATTACTTATGTGACACTTTCTTCTTCTAAGTAGAGGTGAATCTTCTAGCAAATATTCCAATGGATGATATTGATGATCCTCATTCTGCAAATGATTTTCTATAATGATGATTATGTCTAATGATCTCTTTCTCTTCTTATCTTGCTGGATGACCTTCTTCAATGATTCAACCTGATACTTAGGTTATATTTCTATGCTACCAATGAATATTATATGAATTACTTCCTTTTTATCATGATGACTGGTTACAATGCCATTTCAATCACTCTACAATGCATCCTATCATATTTTTGATGCTTTCCATCGTGACTTCTATCTTCTATGAACTAAAAAGAACTAAGTATATTATGTTATCTTAGTCATAGTAAAGGTATTTTACTTCTTCCTTCTTTGACTTCTTGTTTTCAGGTTCTTCTACTTCTTCATTGATGTGGGCTTCATTTCTTTCCTTTATCTTCTTGTTGTCCTTCTTGAGTTTAGGAAAATTATTTTTGAAAGGCCCATATTCATTACATTCATAACATTGAATCTTAGACATGTCAATTTTCTTTTGAAATCTTTTACGAGACTTTCCTTTCTTCCTTGCCATAGTTTCATATGCTTGAGTTTGTTCATTTTATCCAACATCATTATTCGCCTTCAATTTGTTTTTCTTCAATTTTTAATAATGACCATATATCATTTAATGGGTTGGTTTCCTTCTTTTCATAGATACTAGACACAAAATTTCCCCATTCATCTAGTAGTGCATTGAGTACAATGGTGGTCATTTCTTGATCAAACAATAATTCTCCTAACTCTTGTAGTTGATCCCTTATTTGAGATACCCTCATAAGGTACGAATCTACCCCTTCTTCCTTTGATACCTTCATCTTTTATAGTTAGGTTCTCAACAATATAATTTATCTTACATTACTTACAAAGAAAAATTCCACTAATTATTCATAAATCTCTTTCATTGTCTGCAGCTTTTCTACATAGGGAATGAGGGAATTCTTGATTGAATTAATAAGGATTTTTTGAGATCTTACTTCTCCTTTCATATACTTTGATAGTGCTTGATATTTCTCTTGAGAAGGTTTGGTGATTGAGCCCATGCAATATTCACTAACTTCATTTTCTATGAGGATCAAGTCTATTCTCTTCTTCCATGCAAGGTAGTTTGATGACCCAACAAAATTATTGTTATCCTTGTAGAAATAAGTCATTATAGATTGAGACATAAAATATAGAATACTTACTTGTCAAATCAAGATTATATTTTGATGATGATGTCTTTAACTAGATGCCTACTTGATGAAGATCTTCTTTCTTCAACAGACAAAGCTTCTTCTTCTAGATGGGGAGAGATGACATTCTTCAAGGATGTTTGAGATGTGATCCTTTCTTCAATGTGATGGAGACCACTTTGATTCATTTAATGATGATGAAGTGATTCTTATTGATTCCTTTGGATAGAATGAGAGTGTTTCCAAGAATAATTCAAGTGTAGAGTACTTCTTTGTAGAATGGAGGTAAGGTCCTTGAGGCCTTCTTCTTCTTCTAAGTGTTGTTCTTTCTAGATGATATGATCCTTGATATGCAATGGATAGTCCTCCTTGAAGCTTTGATTTCCTTGATGCTATTCCTTGTGATCGAAACTTATGTATCCTTATTCAATTGGATAATATTCAAGTTGCCTCTTGTTGTCTTTGTTGTCACCTTAGCTTTGATACCATGTTGAGAAATCTAGGGCAACTAGATTAGGGTGATTTATCTTACTTTGACAACAACTTGTGATGTTATTTTACTTAACTTGATGTACTTGTAATTAGATTATTATTTCACTTGATGATTATTATGTTCTTACCATCAAACAAATACCAAACTATGAATATCAATGAGAAAAGATGACACAAAATATAAGCTACTAGACAGGCCCAAAACCTCTCCTCTTGAGAGGAAAACCCACAAGAATTCTTCTCTTATAAAATATTCAAATGGTGAATTCCAAGAACTAAGACCCTTGACAAAGGCCCCTCCAAGACCAAGTCAAAATTTTCTTTGATCAAATTTTCCTTCACAAAATCATCCCAAGTCAAACTAGCTTCAACTCTTCATATTTCAACCTCACTTCATATTTCCAGTTTCTGCTTAAGGTCCGCACTTTTCAGCCCACCTGCAACCTCTGTAATTTCACATGTGTGACTAATTTTAGGGAAGAAGATGGCCTTCTCTCTCCTTCACTTCGATTGCCTCTTCTTATTTGGTAACTTGGCTTCCAACCTTGACTTATTGAACCCAAATTTGACCTTTTATGACGACTTCACCTTTTTCCTTGCTACAACAGAAAGATGCCCTAATTATCTTCGCACATTTAGGAGGAGTATCCCAAAAACAATATTCTAAAACTTCAGTCTTTCTTCTCTTCTTTCTCCTCTTCTTAGCTCTTCTTCTTGGTCTCTTTCTTATTCTTCAACGAAATTCTTAGATGATCTACAAATGAGGTCGAGTGCCTCTAATGCATACGCTTCTAGGGATCCCTAAATAGGTCAACTTGACATCTCTTGTAGGTTGACTTGTTGATTCCAGGCCGACTTGGTCTTGGAGGGAGTCTTTTGACTCTTTTGATACATAATAAATTTCTTTGACTTATACACGATGCCTAATAGGGTCTTTACAGATTACAATGACTTCTTTGACTTTTGACTTCATGACAAAGCCATAGAAGCATTCAATAGATGCTTGACCTATAAATAAAATGACCTTGAGCATGAAACTCATTCTACAATATTAATAATAATAATAATAACGTTTCTTTCTTTTTACAATATACAAGATTCATGAGTACATTTCATGTTTATCAAGACCAAACCTAGTTACCTATTTCAACATGAATAAGAAGAAATGATAACTTAATTTATGAAAATAGGATAAATCCATTCTTTGGAAGCATGAAATATTAGACTATGAAACGAACTAGAAGATTTGCTTTAGGAAAGCAAGAGATTTTAATTTTAGGAAAACATTTGAAATTTATACTAAGGAAAGCACACACAATTTTTATATATGAAAGCAATAAATCCTACTATCTAGGAAAACATGTAAATCTAAGTGAGGAAAGAAAGAAACTTATTCTAGAAGAGCACCGAAATATTAATCTAGGAAAGCATTGAAATATTAATCTAAGAAAGCATTGCAAGTCTATGCTAAGAAAGTAAGAAAGGATATACTATGAAAGCAAAGCGATTTACACTATGAAAGTAAAGATAGCTACACTATGAAAGCAATAAATTTAATCTATATAAATAGAACTAGACTTTAATCTACGAAGACAAACTCTTAATCTAAAGCAAACTTTGTAAAATTATTCTATGAGACTTGTTTGGAACTTTTTCTTGGAAAATATTTTGTATGAATCCTATTGGTACCTATGATGAAAATTAAGTGTTATCCATTTAATTATGAGAATGAAACAATGTACTCATGAACCTCAAACTATGACTGTGAAACTAAAGACTGAATGTGAGATCAAATAATTGGAAATGAATGCACAAATAGAAGGCTAGTAATGCAAATATTTTTCGTGTTTTGAATATAACACAAGTGCTTGATCTAATCCTGTAAGAGAAGAAAAGAAATAAGCGAAACTATAAAATTAACTATAAAAGAAACAAAGCATCTAACTATGAAATAAAAAGAGTAAAAATAGAGTATGGTAAAGAAGATTATACTACAAGTCTCGCATGCCATAAGGGGGCCCTCCAAGTGATGCACAAGATTAAGAACACACCTAAAACTTTACTATGACTTTGAAAATCTACTCATCAAAGATGGAAGAAAACGGAAATGTCCGATATTAAATGGTAAGCTGTGCATTTATTTCAAAATTACATAACATCTTTGTCTCCTCTCATCAAAGAGATTACAATATTTTATAGAGCTTTGAAGCAACAACAAACTCAGAGTTTCATTGCTTGAATTCTACTTATGAGATCTTAGTATATTAGTTTGAGAATAAAATCAAATATATTTTGATGTATCTTTGTATCAAAGACAAGCCCATATATGATTAAATTTATCTCCCTATCAGGAATTCACTAAATAATAACTTGTTCTAACCTCCTCGATAACTTAGTGTTAGGTGACACATTAACATATTGTTCAATCACATAATATGGAAAAATATGGTTCAAAGATACACACAAATCTCTTATATCATTTATATTTGGAGCAAATTGTCCTCGTGGAACCTAAATGGGTTTGTTTTGAAAAAAACCCATGTTTTCATTTTTCAAAATTCATTTTCATTTGCTTAGAAAACACATCCAAAGTTGACTCATCAAAACTACTACTTTGTGCCTTTGATCAAATGTTGGAGGTTCACATTTGCAATCTAGGTGAGATTTGAACAATAAAAATCCATTCTAAGGGTCTTAGAAACATAACCCATTTTCCTAATTTCCTTCTAGAATGGTGCTAATACCTCGAACACAAGATAACTACTAAAATTAGGTTAAGCTATTGAAACCGAATTGGAAAATTGTCATCAGTGAAACCAAGAAAAATAATAATTAATTATTTAAAAGCAAAGAAATGTACGACAATTAACCACTTGACGCTTATAAAATTGTCACGACTTATTGCGATGAATTATGTGAAAATGACAATGAATAACTGAAAGGATGATCATAAAGGAATGAATTTGATAGTGAGAAGAATGTCAAATTGGCAACCCAACAATGGCCCCTTTGAAATACTAGAAAATGTGGGAAATAACACTTATAGACTTAGTCTACCCCCATATATGTGCATTTACTCAGTGGTGAATGTATAAAATATGAAACTCTATGAGCCTTCCATGCTAGATTAGGAAGAGGAACAAGTCCTACCATTTGTAAAGGATTTGGCACCACATGCTCAAGCATACTTTACAGAGGATATGGTTTTGAAAAAGAGGTATATAAATACAAGACATGGGTAGTGTGATCTTTTGTAGATTGGGTTGAAAGGACAACTTGCGGGAAAGGCTAAATGTTACACTCGAGAGAAGTTGGAGGACAAATTTCCTCACCTCATTCTGTAGAAGTTTTTGGGGAAAAAAGCATCCCAGGGGAGGTATGATCCAAATTGGACCACTATATTATTTTTCATCCAGGTTGATGAATTTAGAATGGAAAAAGTGGAGGAATTAGCTCACTGTACCAGTTCTATTGGTGGGTCCCATTTTGGTGAATTAGGGTATGAAACCTTTTGGAGACAACTTGAGGAATTAAATGGTATTTTTTGAATGAAAAACTTAACTTTTTAAGTGTGGCAATCCCTAGTGCCATTCTACACATAGATACCTTTATAAAAATGTAGGAATGGTCTCAATTAGACTCCTTATGCAAAATCTATGACAATGGGAAGTTACTTTTCCTGTTTTAATCACCATGATTTGAGAATATGCCATATCAACTCCATTATTTATGGAAAATGGCCTATCCACATGATCCTGATGAAGAATACTCTAGAAGAGTCAATGTTATAACTCTCAGTTGAGAGTTGAAGGAGTCAAACTTAACCACTAGTAGGCTTTTGGGCTATGTTATAACCATGCCACTAGGAGGAAAAGGGGTTCCATTATATTAGAATAAACTTTGTCCATAGATAATTAGAGTAGCCGAGAGAGGATAGGGATAAAGAAAATAGAGAGGTTTTGTGCATTGTAGCATCCCACAGGCAATAGGTATTACTTCTTTGTACTTGTATCCATTTCCATTCAGAGAAAGAGAGAGCGAAAAAACCTCACCTTCTAGCTGTGTTTTCTCCCAAAATGGTTTCCCAAGTCATATCTTGTGTTATTGTGGTTTGCGAATGATCATTTTATTTTTCTTTCTTTTCTACATAAATTATTATTTGCATGCATAAATTATAAACAATAATTAACGTCATAACCATAGAAAAGAATCAACGTCTTGTATGTAGCAGCAAGTAGGGGTCATTATTGTATACTTGTAGCCACTCATAGGTGTCATTCCCATAAGAGTTAAGCACTATGAATAGTGCCACAACTGGGGGTCGACTGAGGAAATATGCAACATGGTAGGTGATACCCTTCCTGTAATATTGTTAAAGTGGAATTGGTGTAGGTATGTGGACCATTTTTGATGGTGTTCATTGTGTAACTTTCCTTGTGTCAGTGTGGATGATCATCTCCTTCCTTAGAATATAATGCTTCCACTATCAACATGCCTACACGATGGAGTACATATCCTTGTCATAGGTGGGGTATACTCAACCAATATCAGAGATTATTTCATTGTTAGAGGCCATCGGATGTCATTACTGAGTGAGGACTATACCAATAGCATAATCAAAGCAACATATCTCAATCTAAAATTCCTTTGCAAGTCTAGCAGGGTGAGGATTGGTCCAATGCATAGGCGGTGTTTCAAATCCTCAAATTCTTTCGATTTTGATTCAAACAAATAAAACTTTTCTTTACCTCCATTCTTGGTTACTTGGCTTAAGGGCCAAGTGATATGAGAGAACCCCAATACAAACCTTTGATAGAAGTTAGCAAGGCCCAAGAAGTTGTGAAGATCTATTAGGGTTATTGGGGCTAGAAAATCCCAAATGACTTGCATATTTGCTGGATCCATGTGAACCCCATGTTCATCCATGATTTATCCCAAATATGGAATTTTTTGCATGTAAAATTAGAAATTATCTAGATTATCATACAACTTATGTTGTCACAAGGTGCTTAGTACTTGCTAAATGTGTTGCAAATGTTTTCTTAGGCTATACTAAAGATGAGGATGTCATCCAAATATACAACCAAAAAATAATTTGTGAAAAACTATAAGATATCATCCATAATACTCATGAACATGGCTAGAGCATTAATCAAGCCAAACTTGTTATGATCAACCACAATGCCTTCTTAATATTTGAACACCATGTTCTATACATTGGTTTGCTCAAGAGGAACTTGATGGTAGTATAAATTCAAATCAGTATTACTCAAGAACTTGAAACCCTTAAGTTGATCAATAAGATCATCACTACGGTGGATCTGGTATCTATTCTTGAAAATGACTTTTTTCAAGCTCTATGATCAATATAAGGCCTCAATGTCCTATCCTTATTCTGTGCCAATAAAATTGGGCTACCATAAAGTGAGGAGCTCAGTCAAATGTGGCCCTTTTGAATGAGCTCATGAATTTTACGTTTTATTTCCTCATTCTCCAAGAGAGATAATCTATATATTGGTCCATTAGGTAAGAAGCACTAGGTATAAATTCAATCGAGCATTTGACCTAACAACACAGATGCACCCGCACAGGTGAAGTAAATATATCTTTGTATGCTTATACAATCTTGTCCACACACTTTTGTTCTATAGAAGCCCTATATTGAGGTTATGGTGGTCACAATGACCTTGCTTTCACCTATTAACCAAACCATGAATATGACAAAATTTTTAGTCTAAGAGATTACCTTTAAACATCACTTTGCTAAGATCAATGAAATTGTAGTAGTTATAACTTTGTCTGGTAACCTCTATAGATGACCCCCTAGGGTAACAATGAAAATACTTGTATAAGACTCATAAAAAACATGATGTTTCGACATATAAGGTTATCCTAAAATAACATCACAAATTTCAAGTGGGGTAAAATCACACAATACCTCATCTTTGAAGGGATTGATGTCGTAAGACAACTGACATTGATGGCTGACACAAATGTCTCATCCATGGCCAACTAACTAATGGTGTATGGTTGGGGGCATGACACTCTTGGTATCTTCAATATCTTGATGACGTCAACTGATATCAGGTTCTTCTGGCTCCCACTATCAATAATGAAATGTAGTGGGGTCCTCTTCACCTACATATGTGAATGGAAAAGGAACTCTCCCTCCTCAAGCTCTTCTAACTCTTATGGTTGCACCTTTGTGACATGATGGGAGCACTGGGTTATACATTAATGATATTATTTCTTTTATCATGTTTATAATGGAAATATAAGCTAGAGTCTAGTTATTTTTCTTTAATCTTAGTCAACAATAATTGTTTTGAGTGGCATTCATCAATGTTGTGCTATGGAATTTTGTGGAATTCACAACACTTTCCAATGCCCTTCTCTAACTTCTTATTACCCTTCTTTACCTATAACTTCTATTGCTAGTATTTAGTTTGGATATCCTTGCTTTTTCCCTTGTTATGCAATTTAGGGCTGCCTTTTCCAGGCTTCTATTGTGGAAAATTTGTAGACCCACAATCCCACTTATTCCTCTACTTCAATTTCTGCTTAATTTTGACAACATATCAATAAGGAACTCCTAATGAGGAGATGTCTAGGAAATCCATATCCATTTGGATGTACCTATGTAAGTCACTATGATACTTTAAATATAGGTGCCACATGGAGTCCCGATAACCAACTTTGAGCACAAGGTATGGAAAATATTGCTGTACTATGGCATTGTTTGGTTTGTTTCTTATCGTAGAGTTGTCAATTTCATGTAGTAGTTATCATAGTTCCATATAGGATAGAATTCCTCCTTGAGGGCATTAATGTAAGTGACCCATTGGGGTTTTTCATTGAATATCATAGATTCCTCTTCACTGAGTCTCTCCTAGTAAGATTCCCAACCAATATTTGACACAGGGAAAGGATTTTAGGAGAACGAAGGTGATCTTCTCATTGCTATAAAATTTTTGGATAGAGGAATAGCCCTCTAAAATATTTAACCACTTCTCCAAAGAATATGCATCAATTTGGCCTTTGAATAAGGGGATATCAAAGTTAACTTGTACCTTGAAGGGTTTCGTACCTCCAAAATTGCCACATGTTGAAGTTTCCTCGACTGCGTTGGTAGTCCTTGAAGGATTTAGGTGAAATTGTCCATCATCTCACTCCTATAGCATACACGTGATTCTTTGAGAAAGAACTTGATAAGATCTCTTGCTCCATCATCTCTCTTTAGTATTCTACCATGGGTGGTTGCTTGGGTTAGCAAGAGCAATCATTCCCAAGTGAAACTAGCTTGATACCCAACTATCTATACATTGACCTCATTAGGAGATGCACTTGGAAACAAGGAGAAAATTATTTTGATACCACTGGTATGGGTTGTAAAAGGAATGAAATGAAAGGCAGGAAAGGAGTGGAACATGTAGACAAAGAAATATAGCAGGGAGCACAATAATATAGTAAAAAGCCAACTTTTGTTGGTAATTAAAATAATAGAATACTATCGAACATAAATTGGATAGAATGGTGGTAGGTATATTTAAATAAAAATATATGGCGACTACACACATTTTAGAAAATATATTACAAGAGCTTGAAATAATGGCCTTTTAACATAAATAAATAACCCTAGAGGTCCAAAACCATAAGCCTAGAAGATGAAGCACCATTATATTTGTAGGTATTAGGGTGGTTATTTGGTACATCAACTTCTTGAGAGTGAACTTGTTGCATATAATGTCCATTAGGGGCACATAATATCCCATTGGAAATAACTATCCAAGGATTAGAACTTTTGGTTGGTGCCATGATATACCATGACAACCCCTGTCCCCCAAATGGCTAAAAAACACCATTTAGGGCCTCAAAATAGCCCTAGAAGTTTGGGACCAAAAAAACCATAGAAAAAATAACAAGAATATAGATAACCATTGAGTTAGTGGAGGAGGTGGGGGGCCACCAAGCTATTCCTTACATCCATTAGTTCACATAATAAAGTCTTTAGTTGTGTTAACTATCTTGAGAATTAGTTCATTAGTCAAAAGATTATTTGAAATGATAAAATATATCTTCACATTCTTGTGTTAATTCAAAATTTATACCATCCATTTTCAAGGAAGTGTTTGAGTGTGTTATTTTCAAGAACCCATTAATAACCCTTTTGTAGTAGCCTATTAGTCCCATGACATATTTAACCTCTATGACATTTCTTCTAGCTAGCCATTCATTGATTATTTTGATTTTCTCTAGGTCCACTGCCATGCCTTCCTCTAAGATGACATGACCCAAGTAATGAATTTAGTTTTTGTAAAATGAGAATTTACGTAGCTTGGAATAATGTTGATGCTTACTTAGAACTTGTAACACCATCCTAAAGCATTATTCATACTCTTCTTTAGACCTTGAATAAATAAGTATGTTATCCAAAAACAATATGAAAATTTTGTCCAAATAATTTTGGAAAATTCCATTCATAAGACACATAAAGATAATTGATGCATTTTATAACACAAATGGCACCACTACAAATTCGTAATGGCCATATCTAGTTTTTAAAGTTATCTTGTTAGTACCTTCTTCTTTGATCCTTACATGGTGGTAGCTTGATCTCAAGTCAATATTAAAACAACATTAGCTCCTTCCATTCAATCAAATAAGTCATCTATCATTTGTAAAGGATATTTATTCTTAATCGCAACCTTGTTAAAATTACTTAAAATCAATGCATAAATATCAATGTTCCATTTGTCTTCCTGACAAAGAGCAGTAGGGAACCCCAAGGTGATACAATTGGGAATATCTACATGATCGCCTTCAATATTGTAGTAACAATGTTGAAACCTCCACGGGTATTAGCTTTAATTATCAACTCAGGGTTCATAAAAACTTAAGTGGGGTTGGTACTGTATGTGCAACATACACCATATTATTCTTTTTTCAAATTTTGTACATGTGGGAAATATTGTAATGAAGGTTATATGCATATAGACCAAGTTAAATTGCTAAACTAAGCTATGCTACATGAAATTAGATTTGTACAAATGGAAATGGTGCACGAATCTATGTTACTTGCAATGAATGAAAAAACACATTGATTGCAGACAAGGAATTGAAAATCTAAACCCTAAATTGTAGAAAACAACATTCAGAAGATAATTGATAAAGGAAACTATGGAAAACTTTGTGAGGTATATGTACTTTTAAGTTTCATCGTCAATGTCCTAGAGGTGTTGTAATACATCAAGAAGGTCAAACCAAACATTTATTGTGAAGCGAGGAAAAAAGGGGGATTGGTTATAGGTTGATTTAAGAGTCTCTGTTTTGCTACAGGAAGAGTCCAACGAGCTTGTAAACCAATTAGAACACGAATCCAAGGTGAAGAAAAGAGGTGGTAATGCTAGAAAATGATTTCATCCAACTAGTCAAATCTCAAGGCAACTTGATTCAAGATTCATCATCATGAAACCAAATACTATATGTCTCTTGTAGCCATGAAACCAATTGTACAACAAAAAAATGAACTTCAAAATCTATAAAAACATGAGAAATGGAATAGAGAAAGACTTGGAATTGCATTAGTAAGTGCTACAATTGATGATAGGTTGCATAAGTAACATATAATGAATAATGGTTCAAATAACCTCTTACTTAACCATGCACAAAAACCATTAAGATGTAACTTCTAGAATTGCTAATGTTAGAAGCTGAACAAGACAAATACAAAACAAAATACCAACAAAAGTATATAAGGGCTCTGAAGCTCTTGGGTGGGCCTAGCCCAAGGATTCTTAGAGTCCTTAAAGGAGAACCAAGCTACTAGTTAGAATAAAGCACTTCTTCCATTAATTGAAAATATATTCTTACATTACAAGATTAAAAAACTTGCTTGAGAATGCAAAAAGCCTATTCTTTCTTTCTACTTCTTCCTTCCTTCTCTATGTTCTCCTAGGCTAATTCAAGCCTCTTATTTATACATTAAGTGGGAGTAGCTTCCTTGTGAGGAGGACTACATTTACATACAAAATATTCTAAAAAGGGGGATCTTGTTCCAGATCCAACTCACACTAATAGGAGGGGGCATTAAATACCCTGAGCCAACCAAGTTTAGGCCTTCCTATTGTGGGGAACAAGTCCTTAAAATCTCTCTAGTGTTGGTTCTCTTGGAATTTTCTCAATACCTCTGTAAATGTTGCACAATAAACATGTTAAGGTACATAATATGAAAACCACATTGAACTCTTCTAGGAACCCATCAAGCTAGGAAAATATACCATTAAGTGTAAAATGTGGATTAAAACATAACTTTATGTTCTTAAGAGTGGTTGATGGGAAATTTACCTATTTTAGATGCCCATCACTACCCCTTCTTCAAAATATGTTAGAGTTACATTTTTAGTTCTTGCAATTCTGATGTGCTTATTATGTAAGGTGTTTTCGAAATTGGAGTGGCTTCAAGTATTGAATAAATAGAAAAATCTATCTCCGTTTTTGGTGGTAAACCTGGAATCTATTTAAACACATATTTAAATTATTTTCATATTGGAAAATATTCTAATTTTAGACTTTTATTCCTTGCTAGCTCCTCTATATGCATTGAAATGAATTAACCCCATTTTCTAAAGCATCTTTTTAGTTGTAAGGCTGGAATTTCTCTCATGGAAATAGGCCTTGGAATCCCTTGCAATTTTATTTTCTCCCCTTTTTCATCAAGGCACGTGAGTGCGTTGTAACAATCTAGGATAACATGGTGCTTGTCCATCCAATCCATTCGAATGAGAATGTTATAAGAACCTAAGAAATAATATTTAAATCAACAATGGTTTCCACTCAATTCATATTTATGGGACAACTCATAATTTCATTGATCTTCTTTTTGGTTCTAGTCACAAGTTGGACCAACTATGACCTTTAAAGATTATTTCCTTTTAAATGAAATCTACCAACTATCTTTGGATCAACATAACTATGACTTGCCCCTAAATCAATAAAATTGCAACACGTTGATGTGAAATATTACCTTCCACTTAAATCATATGCTATTTATGCTCAACTTGTTGATATTCCAAGGATGCGTATATCCTTGGGATGTTTCTTGCTATGTCCTAAATTGTGGTGGCTTCTTGAAGGTTTTTGACAATTCTCATTTTGTCTTTTTTTATGAGGGAAATCCTTGATCTAGTTGGCTTGGTTGACATACATTAGGCCTACTCGTAAAATATGAATCTCATGTAAACCCTTTTATCCTTTGATTCAGTTTTCCCCTCTTCTTGTCCTTCTGAGACCTCTAGAATGTTTCTTTGTTTTTGCTCTTTCCATACAACTATTTTAATTTCCTCATTTTCTCCTATAAAGTCTTTGGCTCATCAAATATGATTTTGTCATTGTATAAAGAAGCTAATCCACTCTAGAATCTTTAGATTTTAACATTTTCATCCTTTAAGAAACCATCATATCTCAACAATTTTAAAAGCTTCTTTTCATACTCATCCATATTCATATTACCTAGCTTGAGTTCAAATAACTCTTGTATATTTTTTATCATAATAATATTATGACAAGCACTTCTTTTGAAAGTACTTTTTGAACTACTTCCAAATCATTTTCTTATCATTTAAGTGCTTGAATTATGTGAATTGATCCTACCACATTGATGTGTTGCCTTACAAATGGAAAACGATAGTTTGAGCTTCCAATTTGGAGGAATAGTTATCTAGTTGAAAGTACTTCCTAATCCCCAATATTTAACCTTAAAACTCTTCTCCTCTATTATTCTCTTTGTCAAATATGGGTGGATTGAGATTTCTATGTTCTTATTATAGATTTTCAAACTCATGCTTTCTTCCTTGACGTTTGAAAAGAGATATTTTTAGACTAATTTGTGATTCCTTAGATGATTTTTCCCTTTTCATTGAGTAATTAGGTGAGTGATTTGGTCTATGAGTCCTACTAACAATCCTTGAATGCATGGATATTCTGCGATTCTGCCTTTTTGCATGAGATTTGTCTTCTCCATTCCTTGAACATGATCTCATTTTAACTTGCATTTTTAGTTGGTTCATACTTAGTAGCAACTAAGTGTTGATGTGATTATCCTCTTATTATTTTCCTTATATATTTGTACCTCCATTATCAAACTTTTCATAGTGTCTGTAAACACAATTGGCTTGGCTTTGTCCCTATGCCCATTAGACTCTACAACTTCATTTCCAATGCTTACATTCATGACATTAAAATTCTCTTCATGAATGTGATTTCCTTAGGCATCTTCCATGCTTCTTGTCTTCATGATTCTACAAAATGCAAGCAACAAAATATGTTAGATAAATGTGATTATTCAAGTCTAGAAATCACACATACTTTTATTATTTTTAATATCACCGTTGGACTTATTTTGATTTTATAGAAATTTATAATAATAAATCAAAATTCTGGGTGAACAAATAGATTCTTCTCTCCACTTCCTTTCTAATGACTATTCGTATGCCTAGATTTTAGCTATGAGTAGAAAATTATGGCTTAATGAAGTTTTGCCTATTTTACCAATTTGATCATGTAATGCTACATGAATATTTCTACTATTTTCTTAAGGATTTAGATGCTTAGATGCATAGAAAATTTTAGGGGCGAATGTTTGCCCTTTGGCGAAATTAAGAGGTTTTAAATTTTTAGTGGGTGAATATTTTGTATCATAGTACATTTTTACAAATCACCTCAAATAGCCCACCTTATTTTAAGGGAGAGGGTAAAAAAGGTAAATTTAGCCCTTGAAATTAGGAGATACAACCTTCCATTCGCCCATTTTCAAGAATAGGTTTTATTTAAGTGAATCCATTCGCCCATTTTCAAGAATAGGTTTTATTTAAGTGAATCGTATCAGCCAAATACCATATTTATAAAAGAGATATGGTAAATTAATAAAAATATAAATAAATGAGAGGTATGGTAAATAAATAAAACATCTTTTTATATTTAGTCCATAACCTCGTTCTATTTATGAAGGCTCAAGAAAGAGGTTTTATTTAAGTGAATCCTATGGGCCAAATACCATATTTGTAAAAGAGGTATGGTAAATTAATAAAAATATAAATAAACGAGAGGTATGGTAAACAATCAAATAAAACATTTTTTTATATTTACTCCATAAGTCACCTTATATTTACGAACACTTAAAAATGCGTTATATTTAGGTAAAACCTATGGGCGAAATAATATGGGACAAATACCATGGACTAGATTGTTATTAATACCATGCAAAAAAACAATATTAACCCTAATATTAGTATTAATAAAAATAAAAATGGCACATGGTATTGACCCATGGTATTCACCAAAATGGCACATGGTATTGACCCATGGTATTGACCCGGAATGTAGCCTATTTAAATGGGGGAATTAAACCAGCATAGATCCATCTTTACTTTGGATCTACTAACCCCAGAGAGGTATCAAATATCATGATATGGAAACTAGCATAGAGTGAAAAAATATTTATCCGAGTAAAAATGGATGTTGTAATTTAATGTATGTTAAACATTTTAGCTTGGTTAAAACAAAAAATAAAATAAAAAACAACTATTAATTTTATTAATT
>APFE030141272.1:12869-88128 GCA_000404065.3 Pinus taeda | reverse complement strand
ATATACATATTATATTATTGATAAAATCGCCTTCCATTTTTCCTATATACCATGGAGATTCGCCCATTTATTATACTTATAAATTTAGGGGAGGTTCTTAAAATTTTCCCTGCTTAGATGTCAATTTCGATTATGTTAGCACTTTGTAACTCCTCCAGGCTGAGGAGAGGAACTTGATGGTAACCACAAACCACTTTAAAACTAGAATCTAGCCCTTCCAGTTTCAAAGAGCGCTCTCTCTATATGAATCTTTAGTATTAGGTCTTAGGCTAGGTATTAAGATCATAGAGGAAAAATTTAACAGTTTGATGGTAGGAAAGAGGGAAAATCCATTGGGCATAGAATTATATTAAGCTCATGATTTTCAGCGAGAGGATGAAAAAAATGAAGAATATTTAGACAGGGGCAAGGTAGGCTATGCTTCTGGGTTTTTTTATTATAAAACTTCGATGTAGAGGGGTGAGCAGAGGAATAGTGGAATTTACAACATCTAAAGAATATAACTGAGGATGAATTCTAGATATCTCAATGGAAGAAAAACACTAAATTGTTCAATAAGCCATAACTGAGCACTTAAAAAGTGAATTATGAAACAAACTCTGCTTAATTAAACATGAAAACATAACATTTCAAGCATGATTGTAACAAGAGAAAAACTCACATACACAGGATAAAACATGACCATCATAAATTGACACATGAATCTCTAAGAAAATAGAGCTCGACCTTCATCATTATTTGAAAACTTTTTAAAAATGGAAAACTACAATGCACAATGTTTTCTTTCTCTAACCCTGACCAACCAACCCTTTGCACACTAAAATTCATGAAATATATGTAATTATCTCATCCTTGTACTTAGGGGGTTGAGTTCAACCATTTCCCAAAAGATAGAATCAATTACATTAAATTTGGAATTGCTTGCTAGAAAATAGGGATCGAATTTATGGAAAATATGGGTCAAATATTATATCATATCTCTCTAATAATGACATATGTTACAAAATAGAAGGACGTTTTTTCATATGAGCTTGTTCTTGAGAGAAACCTCTCTCAAGTTTTGAAAACTTTTCTTCATCGCCTCGTAATCTGCACTCATAGATCAAGACTAAAATAGGACATGATGAAATCTAAAAAATAGGTTGTAAAGATTCATTCAAATCTTCCAATACATGACACCTGTTTCAAAAATGAAGGATGTTTTTTTATTCAGCTCGTTTTCAACAAAAACCTCTCTTTTCTTTTCAAAATTAATTTCCATTTGGTCAGAAACCAATTTTGAAGTTAATTGCAAAACGCTAAAAAATGCAGCAAATCCCTTGCAGTAAAAACACAACGAGCTTCCTTTTCATATTATATGATCAATGCTTGAATGCTGAATCTGCAAGAAACTTAAGGACACTTTTCATCACCATGAGAGTCAATTACATGAGGTTTAAGTTCGAATTTCAAGGTCAAAATGTTGACTGTGTGGAAGCGAAGTGCATTCAATGTGCTACTTCTTTCTTTAGCAAAAGCGCAATGAATTCATGATTTGCATGCTTCTGATCACCTATTAGATTTATGAATGTGTCACACATGTGAAATAAAACTTTTAAAACATCAGATACCTATTGGATAACATATTTTCATGAACATCCTCGAAAAACACCACCTACAACAAAAACGCAACAAATTTCATTTGCATAGGTTTGACTAAGTGCTAGAGTTTATGACCGAGGAAAATAGTTAGTTAACATTGTTGAAAACCCCATGAACCCTATTTGAAACTCCAATTATGAAAGAAGTTCAAAATCATGGATTTTTCTTCATATCTTATATTCTTTGACAGTAGCGTAGCAGAAAAGCGTAGCGGTGAAGGAATAGATGTGAAACTGACTAGTTGAGCACCCTCTTGAACATTTTGAGATGAATTTTGAGGTATTAAAATAAAATTAACAAGAAAAACAAACTTCTAGAACTTGGAGGTCGTTAAGGTGCAAGAAATTGTGAAATCACAACAAGAAAGCACAACGCAAAGGAGAAGCACAACAACAACTTGTGGTGATAATGATATGATGATTTGATGTGACTTTGCAACTAACTTTAAAAGACACCACTCACTTGTTCCGATGATGAGAAAACAAAGACATACTACTATCTTCACTTATGATTTGGATAACACATTACCCTAGACTTACTAAACCTATACCTTTTAAGACTTTAACAACTTGATCTTTATTTACCACTCAAACTTTAGTATATCCTATTGACATTAAGACTTGATCTCAATGAGATCAAAGAAGAACTTTACAAATTGACTAAAATAATGAAAATATTAAGCTTGACTTTGATTACTATAACATTGGACACTAATGAATTCCATGGTTGGCTTCCTTTGTATGAGATCTTTCCATTTACTACTTTTGTGCCTCATTTTTAGCTTTGAGCAACAAGTTATGCCTCCTAGAAGCGAACCTATACTTTTACATAGTTTTAGGTATAAATTTCACATCTTATCTCTTTTTTGTGCTCAAAGTATCTTGTTTAAAATCTATTTTTGATAAGTTTCATTTAATATACTTTTTGTACCATAGGTACACATAATTCTCATTGGAATTCAACACCAAAAAATTTTGTTTATGGCCTCAAGACACTACGCTTCCAACCTAAAAAACGTAGCAACAATTATACCGAATTTACTAATGTGGTCTACTAATGTTGCATCTAGGTCCATGTGGCACTGTAGGATGGTGCCATGTCATCATCGAAGCTTGCCTAATAGGCCTCTGGATCAATCAAACACCCTTCTCCTTCAATTTCTTTCCTTTATATTTATTATAGGCCTTACTTATGAGGATGAAAAAGCCTTGTTTATGTACCAATGTTAAACCATTCCACATTCTACATCTCTACATCCTGTATTTGCATTTTGCATCTTTGTAACTCTTAGGGCTTAGTATATTTTCCAACATTTTTTTATGCCCATGTGGAGAAATAACATTATACATCTCAAATTCTACATTTTGTATCTCTGTAAGTGTTAGGTCCTTATACTACTAGTGTAACCCCTTATTGTTATTAGTGCAACCCCCTTATTATATTGTTGTGCCCTTACATTATTATTGTTATGTCATCTCTAATTATATTATGACCCCTTAGATTCCTATATATACAAAGGAGGTCTTGCCATTTGTATCATCTAAGAATTGTTCATTTGTGTAATGTAAAGGAGGTTGCCCCCTAGAAGAGGTTGACTTTGAATTTGTTTATCTATCTTTTCTATCTTTTTATGATACGGATTCATAATAGTAAGTGTTGAGCCTTTGCTTTTTTTCCACATCCTTTGTTGCTTATGTGGAAGAATGACATTACGCACTTATGAAAGTTTTCAAAATTAGTTTATTTTTCAACATTCCTTGATTCCCGTGTAGAGAAATGGCACTTGACTCATCCTCTTGCATTCCACATTGTTAAGCATCTCTGCATAAATGAGTTTTGGACTTAGTTGATTTTCCATTCATCCTTTGGTGTCCATGTAGGATAATGCTCAACCTCTGCCTTTGCCACCATGAATTTACCACATTGACCTACCTCATTCCACCATTATATTACCACATCATACAACATGTGATATTCAAGTCACCAAGTACATAATATATTTTTTTTTTCAATATTTTCCAACATTTCCCCAATTACAAAATTTTCTCGTTTCTCAAGGTTTCTACTCAGGCCACCATAGAATCTCTAAGTTGAGTTTGATAAGCTTAATTTGGCCCTATTCACATCAAATTTGACAACCTACACATGCAATTCAAGCCCCTTCAATGCTTCCTGGCCCCAAATTCAAGCAATTTACCTTGAAATGTTTGGGGCTTTCATACAATTCCCACTAATTTTCCCTTGGTTTCTTGAAATTCCAAGAATGTGGATGAAAGCATAAAATTCGACCATTATAAGCTTAAACTAACTTAATTAAAAAGATAAAATTTCAGTATTTTGATTCTTGAACACCATTCTCTGAAATTTCCTTGAAATTTCATCAACTTCCACTAGAATAGTTTTGTTAAATATTTTCCAAATATCATCTAGAAAAATTTCATTTTCCTTTGCAATTTTTTTTTTGCTCAATGACTACAACTGGCCCATGTAGAACTAATGTTGTAACTCACTTGGGTACCACTCTATAACATTCCCATCCATCGCCAGGTTGGGTCATGTTAGCCTCCTGCTCATAGAAGGTATTCATCCTTCATGATCGACATTTTTACATGCCAAATATGTCATACTTTGCAGGTTGCAATGTTCCATATTTTGTACCGAGGCCAAAGAAGTGTCCATGAGAGTGTGCTAGTCTAAGTGCCTTTGATGTATTCCATTTTGATGAGTTATTCCATTTTTGAAGAATTTTCAATTAAAGGGAGGTCCAAACAGCGTAATCTTGGTCTCCCTAGGTTTCAATTTCTTGTTGTAGAATGTAGAGAATCATTATCTGTCCAAACTGCTTAATCTTGGCAGATTCTTAGATAGGTAGAGAAGCAGGGTGCTCAATAGCCTAATATGAGCCCCTGGATGAAATAAGTATAGATGTAGATAGGATGATAGTAAAAAAGAAAAAGTTGAAAAGCTGGGTTTGCTAGTTCAAGTGCACCCAACCAAAAGAAGAAAAAATGCTAGGTAAAGTAGGCTGGGTAAGTAGTTTTGTGGTTGCAGAAATCAAGCTATGTGATCCATTTCATGTTTTCAAGTGTTATATTTATCCAGATCACAGTTTTGAGGCACTTTTTCATTTTGATCAGATCAGGCAAGGCATCTCTAACTCCCCCTTCTTCTTACTTCCCAAATCACTCACTAACATCCCCTTGAGGACCTTGGGATCTACCCAACCAGTCCTGTTTTCACCCCATTCTTGTTAAAAACCAATTTGACATCTGAGTTGACTTAGTGAAAATAAGCCACATTTCTTGTGTAAAATTAATCTTTACACAATCCATTCATTTCCCTATGCTTAAGTTTCCATTCTATAAACTTAGCATGCATCCCCTCCTTTGCATTCCAAAGACCTCATATTATCATCTAACCCTATTATCTAGCTCCCTAAATCATTTCCCCTACCCCTATTCTGCAAGAAACTATATAAAAACCCCAAATAACACTAAATATTCCCCCCATGGAAACTATAGCTATATCAATATAATGTCGGGAAACCTTAGGTCCATTTGGGACCCATTGTTAGCCCCTTCGCGTTCACTAACCCTTGGGATCTGTTTAACTTCTAGTTAAATAAATAACCATAGTAAACCCCCCCCCGCACATGAAACTATACCACACCCCGCACATGCATAACATTTGGATTTCATTGAGATTTGATCAATGAATAACCATGACCCGGAGTGCGCATTAAACCTTAACCTAAAGTCTAAAACCCACCCACAGCCATTAAAAACCTACGTTTATCGGGCGCGCTGTTTTGCTAAACCCCAATCGTTTTGCCCTCCCATCCACCATCTGATTGGCTCTCCCAGATCCGACGACTCTCATGCATATCGGGCGCCCCTTCATAGTGGTACGATAGTACCCGATGGTCGACGGTTTCACCGTCGTACACCGGGACAGCTGTCGGCCTCCCACTGCACCGGGCCGCCCCTGACACATACCACTCCCGTACCAAAAGCAGTCCGACGCAAACTGCTTACCACCCTCCCCACTTGCCTACGTCACCCCATGACGATGCCACCACCTCGCTTGCCACTATGCTGTACCTGCGCCATGTCACTGCTGACGTCATCATCCATGTCACCCAGCCACGTCACCCCGCTAACGTCATCCGCCGTAATGGGTCCCACCGCTGACGTCATACTGACATCATCTGCCGTACCACCGCTGACGTCATGTTGACGTCATCCGCCGAAGAAAAAAACGCGCAAAGGCAAAATCGCAGCTTAGGAAGCCCGGAATGGAAATCTAGCGCTTAGCGCTAATCGCGCATCACTAAGGAAAAAGGGCCAAAATGGAAAGCCCCAGTCCAGCGCCTGGTTGCAACAGTCATTTTTGCCTGAAAGAGATAAAAAGGGCGATTTAGCAGTTTAAAGAGTATCAGAGGAAAGATAAAGCCCATATTTAATTAAAAGAGTATCAGTGAAGCAACAAAGAGTATCAGATCGACAATATCAAAGCAGGTGAATATTAAAAGCCTCCATCAAAGTCAAAGAAAGCGGTGAAGTCACTTAAAGGCTCTCAGATCACAGTTAATGCACATCAAAGCCACTCAAGAGCAGTGGAGCAGAGACCAATGCGCAGTTATGATCAATGGCCAACACATGACAACAAAAGCCACATAGCCTCATTTTTGTAATAGCTTCCCCGGGCGCAACATTAGATAGATATTTTTTACATTACTTTTAAGAGAAGTTAGGTTAATTACAGTTATTTCCTCAGATCTTCTATCAGATCTTTCTTGTAGATATTTTTCCTATAAATACAGCCCTGAACAATGTAATAAGGGTTGTTGGTTGGTGGGTCAAATGATGATTTCTTCGTTCTGAACTGCGCTGTAAGATATCAAACTGTGTTAATACAAATGGATGTTGAAGTTCACTGTGTCTGAAGGATGTGAAGGTGGATTGGATGTTCTGGGACCTGCTACAGAATTCCTGTGTCATTCTATGGAACAATAAGTTATACTAAACTCTGTTTTATGTTTTCTATTTTGTAAATCTCATCTATGTTTCATGATCTTGGTAACAGAGAAGAAGAATAACATAAGATTTGTTTGAGTGCACTTTATGTTCAATCTCTGTTATTTATTATGTTTTCTTCAGGATTAGTCATAAATATGAATTCTTAACTGCTCATGTTTGCACTAGTTCTCTCATTTTGAATACTGTTAAGGAATTCTTAATTGCTCCTAGACAATATTCATCCATTTTTCCCTCTGCCAGCATAATGAAAGATTCTTGATTGCCTTTCATTCCCTGACTTCATTCCATCATTACCATATTTGGAAGTTGTTTCCTAGCCTGACTATCCCGCTCTGTGGTACTACCTTTTCACCAAGAAACTCTTTCAGTAATTACACTTGCAGTGACTCCATTGCCCAATGGAAAAAACAGTTATACACTTGCATCCCAGTTCTGTTTGAGATCACCATCCAACAAGCCTAAAACTCAAACCCTGTTCATCATAGCTAGCCTAAAATCATCCCTTAAACAAAGCTAAAATCCCAAAGAGAGAGCCCTCTCTGACTGCTGGTAGGCTAGGAACTACAGTCCAAAGATTGGTTAGTGGTTACCCCGGCCGTATTCCCTTAGGAGTCAAAGGGAACAACCTGAGCGATAACTGTTCACACTACCACCAACTCATTTTGAATCCTTTAATTCAAATTTTCTTTATACTCATGGCTATAAACTTCAAATTTATAACTTTGATACCAAATAATGAGTATGCCTTGCATATGTAAAAATATTCAAGCTTAAGATTCTACATTATCATTCTTAATCCATGTATAATTAAAACATAATTAATAAGAACATGTATTGTAACATACACATTAAAATATTAGCAATAAATTACATAGAAGTTAACATAATCCATTATGTTAAGACAACACAAAATTAGAACACTTATATCTTAATGAAGAACAAAAACTGGGTGCTAAATAAGGACATTTCTCCTAGCCTTGACAATGTTGTTCTAGGATTCTCTACAATAAGCTACCATCGAGCTGGGGCCATGACACCTTAAGGGATGATAAGATCATTCTAACTCTCAAATCAATACTCTCTAGTACACAATTACTCACTCACTCAAATAACCATCCCAGTCACCAAATCTCTTTTCCCTCTCATCCACGGATCCCCCTAGTTCCTTAGATTAACTCCCTCTACCAAAGTCTTGGTGCAAGTTGGCTAGGAAAATCTGAATTTTGGGACACTAGGGGTGCTTCAATGGAAAATTTTCATTAGTTCTCTATGTAATTTTGATCTCTATAATTTTCCTACTCCTAATCTTGGAAAAACATACAAATTTTAATATGAATGGAATAAAAAATTAAATAATGATGGAAGAGTGAATAAATGCTTAACTTTCCTTTCTCAAAGGTAAGACCTTTTCATGCATGTAACTTGCCACCTAGTACAAAGAGAAGTATTTTTCACAACTACTTGGCATAGTTTGCCCAAGATTGATATTCTCTAAGATTAAGGTACTTTAGAATATAATACAAATACTATTTTATCTCTTAACTCTAGATTTGGCCCCTTTAGGCTCCCTTAGGCCCTTATTATTTCTCTCTTGTGGATTCATAGTTACTCATACTCTTTTCATCCCTTTATACTATCGAAATTTGTACTTTTATTCATAAAAATATCTACATTGTTTAAAATAGAAACTTATATCCCTTGGCCATATGATTTGTCTCACCAACCTATATAATAACATGTACAATTACATAAAAAAATAAGGGGTATTACAACCCACACCCTTATTTGGGACCTATATTAATAGATTCCTTACACCACACTGCTTGTAGTGGTAACTCTCTTTTAGGAACCATCTTTTGCATGGATTCACCCACCCTATTACTTCCTACCTATCTCCCTCACTCCACAATGCAACACTGATCACATTTGTATAACTCTTTATTAACCCGTTTTGTGTGGAACCTCTAGGCATGTTCTACTGCTCACTTATGGAATACCTCAACCTCCCATCATCCTCTTACTTGTGTACCCTTTCAAGATGGAAACCTAAAACCAAGAACGCATTACTTCTTTGGAAGACTCTTATGCAAACTTGTAGACCCAATTCAAAGAAGCTCAAGTTCATACATATCAAAATTTTATTATAGTTAATTCCCAACTTGCTACCATTTTCCAAGCTAGCCACACTTGAAAACCTCACTATCTAGATGTTTTCCTTGTTATCATTTAGAGATAAATTTATGGGGCCTTGAATCCCCAAAAAAACCTTTACACGAGGCGGGATTTGATTCATCAAATTCCATGGAACTTCATTTGAACTCATTTTCTCGATATTTGTGCCTTTACAAAGTAGATTTGAATAAATTTGATGGATTTTACCTCATTGGATAGGTCATTCAATTGGAACACTACTTCTTATTGCATGCCATCATTGATGACTTAATGAAACTTTGTGTCAATGTCCTCTATTTAGCTATAGAACATTGGCAATGGCATAAGAATTCCCATTGCGGTTATATTGCTTGGACTCAATTTGCTACCAATATTTATGGCCATTTTGATATAGACACTCATCATATGGGCCACTTGGCCAATATTAAATAGTCAAGTATAGTTGAAGAATACATCTATTATTTTGAGTAATTGGTTTTCTAAACCAAAGGAATGTTGGAAAAATTCTTCTGTGAATTCTTTATTAGTGGTCTCAAGGAAGACATTGTTTCTCATGCCTTAATGTATTTCCCTGAGATGTGGATTCAAGCCATCAATAGAGCCAAGGAAGCACAATATGTGATCACTAATCAAATTAAAAAACCTTCATTTATTCCTCATTCTTGACCCAACAATCCCACTCTTTCCTCTCTTCCAGATCCACAAAATAACAAGGGTGAACATGACTGAATAACAACTTAAAGGTATTTTCTACAAATGTAAGATCATAAAAATTCTATGTAATTTATTTAGGAAATTTCTAAAGTTGATGGTGATGTGACCCTTCTAGATTTTTTTCATTAGATAAATGATCAAACCCCACCTGATTAGCCTAATGTGGAACTACTAATCTATCTACATTGTCTAACTAGTATTTCAACTCCCCATACTCTTCAATTACTTTTATCTATCAAGCATTGTAATGTCATTATCCTAATCAAAAGGGGCAACAAACATAGTTTTATTCACCATAGATTCGCTCAAGAGAGTCTTTTTTATATCCCCTCTAATCAACTTCACGTGGAACTAAAAATCTCTCTACATTCTCTAACTAGTATTTCAACTCCCCCTACTCTTAAATTACTTGGCTATATCAAGCATTTTAATGTCATTATCCTCATCAAAAGGGGCAAAAACCATAACTTTATTTACTAGAGTTTCTCAAGAGACTCATTTTTATATCCATATAATAAACAACTTTAAGATCATGATTTCTAATATAAGTTCCATGAAATCTAGGGGCCGTGACAATATTTGCCTTCAAATTGGTGATTTTTCTTTGAAATTCCATATGTTTTCTATTGAAATGGGTGTTGAGACAATTTTTAGGATTATGAATGGTTACACACTCTAGGTATAATCACCAATAATTTGAAGGACTTGTATGTTAGTTTCCAACATGATGTGAATCACTACACTTTCTAAGGTATCACAATATGTTTGCTTGAGATGGCATAAGTTCACACACTATGTAAAAAATATTCAAAAGGGACAATTATTACATTATTATCTAGTTCCATGTTGTTCAAGCCTTTGAGAATCCTTACCAAACCATTCATCCTTAAATGCAGCTTCTATTATCCAAACACCATACAATTTTTGAAACCCCTTATGGCCTCCCACCTTATTGTGGTTCCCATGATCATTTCATTCCACTATTTTTCACCCATTGTTTTTTCTTATCATAACCTATTCAATTATAATAATGATATTGAAAAAATTATTTAAGAATTGTTATCCATGGGTGTTATCCACGTCGGTACCAACTCTTATTCATATCCCATTGCCATGGTACTAAGAAAAAAAGTACTTGGTGCACGTACCCTAATTTTTGTGCTCTAAAAAAATCACCATTAAGGATACATTTCTCATTCCCATCAATAACGACCTTTTGGATGAACTTACTAGTGCCCAATATAAGTTACCAAATTTGATCTGGATTTAGACTATTACTGGATTAATATGAAGAAGGTTGATATTCCCAAGGCTACCTTTCATACTCACAAAGGCCGTTATGAGTTCTTGGTATTTCCGTTTGCCCTATGTAATGCACCACCAACCTTCCAAATGTGCCACCAACCTTCCAAAGTCTCATGAGTGACATCTTTTAACCCTTTTCATCTCATTTTGTCATTTCCTTTTTCATTGTCAATTATAGTAAAACTCGATAGACCTATACTACCCATGTGGATCTAGTGTTACAACTACTTTATCATCATCATCTCTTGGTAAAAAGGTCCAAATGTGCCTTTGGGCTATTAGTAATGGCATACTTGGGCCATATCGTTAGTAATAGTGGTGCTACAGTGGATCCTAAGAAAATTGAAGCTATGAAGGATTGGTTCCATCCCAAGACTCTTGAAAGTTTACTATGCTTATTGGTTTTAATTATATGTTGTCCAAAGTTAATCTAGAACTATGGAAAAATTATAGGCCCTGCTCACTACCTTAAGAAAAATTCTTTTAGTTGGAATGCAACTACTCATCAAACCTTCCAGAATTTGATAGATGTTATGTTGACCACCCAAATATTAGATTTGTTGAGCTTCACTAAGACTTTTGATTTTGAGTGTGATACCTTAATTAAATGCATTGGTGTAGTTCCGATGCAAGATGACAAACCATTAGCCTTTACTCATAAACAAAATTCTGAGCGAAACTTGGGAAAACCAACATATGAAAAACAAATGTTGGCAATTTTTCTTATGGTGAAAATCTAGAGTCCTTACTTGTTTAAGTAATGTTTCCAAATTAAAAATGATCGTCAGGGCATCAAATACTTTTTGGAGCAGAGGATTTCGTCCTTTAAGAAATAAAAATGCTGACCAAAATGCTTGGCTATGATTATGAGATCATTTGTAAGAAGGGAAAAGAGAATGTGGTAGTTGATGCTCTTTTCAAAAGATATGAAGAGGAAGGGACCCTGTTTTCACTCTCATTTAATGTAACAAATTTGTTTATGTAGTTCACCATGAATTATTGCAAGATTCCAATATTTCTAGTATAATCCAACAAGTATAACACGATTCTAACTCATCCCTTAGATACTCTTGGGAAAATGAGGAGCTTCACTATAAAGGCAACTTATATTTGATCAATAGTCCAATTTGAAATCCATTTTTCCCTTTGAAATCCATGCCTTGCCAACAATTAGACATTTTGTCTTTCATAAAACATATGAATGGATCAAATGTTCATTTTTCTTGGAAGGCATGAAGAAGGATATCCACACTTTTGTTGTTGAATGCAATATTTGCTAACATAAAAATATCTAGGAGCACTACAAACTCTCCCTATTCCACCTAATGTACGGATAGAAATATATATGGACTTCATGATCAAATTACCCAAATATAGCAATAAATCTACCATCATGGTTGTGTTTATAGAATTTCCAAATATTCTCATGCATGTGCCCTCCAACACCACTTTAAAGTTTCCACTGTGGCTCAAGCTTTCATGGACGATATCTTCATACTACATGGTATTGCAAAATATATGGTCTCAAACCGTGATCCAAGTTTCAGTAGCAACTTTGGTAATAGTTGTTTAGGATCTAGGGCACCAAATTGCGTCTTATCATAGCCTGTCATTTCTAGAATGATGGTCAAATAGAAGCTACCAACAAGTGCTTGGAAGATTTTTTGAAGTTTTTTTCTGATCCAACGACAATGTCAATGGGTTCAATAGTTACTCCTAATTGAATGGTGTTACAATACAACTTATGAGAGTGCCGTTTGCATGAATCCCTTTGGATTTTTTTATGGTAAAAAAACCCATCACTATATGATCCCAAATTTATATCCCATTTAGTTTATTGATTCGATGCCTTTTTTTCGCCTCCGTCTTATTATTTCATTTATTACCATTACAATGAATATTTCTTATTGTTTTCTTTTGGATATTTTATTTCCTTTTATATATATAACAATGGATATTGTGCCTCATGAAAGGATTAATTTCCTTTTCCTTTATATAGTTTTAATTGTTATTATAACCATTAACATAACAAATGTTATGTATATTCATATGTGTGTGTGTGTGTGTTAGGCATTCTAATTATATTTCAACTAAACAAAAAAGTACATATTCCTACCTACCGACTTCATGCTTGGGAAAACAGACTAGTAGCACAAGCACATAATTTCTTTTCCAAATAATCATTTTATAAAAAATAACATGCTAAAGAAAATCCAAAAGTGATATTGTTAGGATTGCTATTGCCTAGCTATATCTATAACTATTCTGATTAGCATAATCACTACTAATTGAAAGTAGCACAAAAAAACTGAATTCTAAAAATGTTACCTTGAGGTTAAGTTCTCTCATACATCTTTTTTTATTTTCTTCTTCTTCTTCAACATTAGGGAAATCTAGGTTGGATATATTTTTTTCCAATGTGGAGATCTTACTATTGTTGATTTTTGTAGATTGGGAAGGTACTTAAGCACAGACCTAAGAGTCTAAGCACGCAAAAGTCACCCATGATCTCCTTAGCACACTTTTTCTAAGTTGAGAAATTTTCTTTGTAACTTAGGAAAAGTACACGAGTAGTATGTTGGCTTATTGAGCTAAAATAATCTTAGGAAAATTAAAGTAACTTACTTTAGTGATTTTTTTTCTAACCTTAGCCATTGATCTCAAGTGAGGGAAGATCTAATCTCGACTGTTAATCACTTTAGAGATTAAGATTAGGGTTAGGTATTTATCTCAATGCAAATTTATAAAAGCAAGGTTGAGGAGAGGAGACAAACACACCACAATTGCACATGATTGAGCTTGCAGAATCTCAGTGAGTGGTGTGCTGGGTCCAAGGGAATGTAAAGAGGCTAGAGATCCATATTTGTAGAGAAGATCAAACACTGATCTAAGGTAGATATTCTAGATCAGGTCAAAGTTTATTTTGTATTCTCTAGTTTTTCAAGCGCACTATTATCATAGGACGAGAAACCAAGTAGGTTCTGAGCCATTATTAATCATGAGCTAATTTAATAGGGAACGAATCTATTTGTGTCATTATTTTATGAGATGGGTTATTGAAATTTGCTTCCACTGAATTTGTGTTAGGAACCTAGCTTTGTATTTATTTAGTAGATTAATTCCCTACTAGGTATTAAGTACCAAGTGCTAAGTTCACAAGAAATATAACGTGGTATCAAATTTTAAACTTTGAGAGAATTGATCTTGAAATCATAGGTGTTGTATTTGTTAAGGATCATTAGGATAGATTTGACTGCAACTGTGCTAAGGAAAAGTTTTTTTTTTTTTTTTAATTGGCCAAAGGAACTAATGTATAGTGGTATGTAAATGAAAGGAAAACAAATCATGGGGGTCAAATTCTAAAGGTTGAATAAAAAAAAGAAACAAACATGTGGGGGAACTATGGGGATGATGGGTCTGATGGTCCACCCAACCACCACACTCAGGCATCACAAGGAAATACTTGCTAGGGTTTCTCGAGATGACTGGGGCAAGGAAGGGGCAAGTGCCAACAAATCTAATTAGGGTGGAAACTAGGAGCAATGGAAGTGAAAATGAGATTTGTCAGAGAGCATCCAAGTTAGGTGGTTAGGGCAGTGTATAGAAGTGACAAGAACCATTGAAGTATGCACAAGAGTGATCATGCATCATCTCATGGAGCAGTAGCCTCACTAAGAAAAAATGTGTAGTTTTGGAGCAGATGATAATCACATAGTTGTGATTGAGAGTTTGTAACCAAAGCTATAGGAATAATAGGCTGCAACTACCAAGGAAAATTAGATGCAAAGCATAGGGAGTGGAAGTCGATCGAATGGCCATTAAGATACATTGATGCAAAGATCAATAATGCAATAGTCTATCATATTTTCAATACTAGAATACTACAGATCCATGATAGAGGGAATGGGAAGAGCGAGCATTGGAAGTGATGGTGTTGAGTTGTGGAGCGACAAAAACGTTGGCTGAGGTAGAAAAATATAGTAGATGGTTGGAGGAAATCACCATAACAAATCAATAGTAGCTAATTTGAGCTATGGAGGTGTGAGAAGAACACAACAGGGGTGGCTCAGGATTGTGATAGGAGGTCATACTACAGATCCAGTGAGGGACGACATGGCACAAATAGATCGAAATGTCAGCAAGAGTCATCCATATCTGTTAACAACCGTATAAGTAAGCTGACGAGGAGCACTTAGTTAGAAAGGGATCAAAATGATCTGTAGGTGTCACACATAAGTAGTTCCAAGTTACAGGATGCATGCATAGGGACAAAGCGCTGAGCGATGCCATGGATAGAGAATCCAAACAACAAGGGACATGGCTGAGTGAGGCCATAGGGTGAATCACAATTCTCAGACAAGAGTTCCATGAGGAAGTTGAGGTCATGGGAGGATAGGTACAAGACCATAAGTTTCCACAATAGAGTGTTGTGGAAGTAGAGGTTGGCAGGTCCATGCATGCTGCAAGAGAAATCAACCGAGTGCATGGGTGAAATAGCACACAAAAAGTAGAGAGGCCCCACTAAGACCATGAGCATGATTATAAACAAAGGTGTGTGAGGAAACCATTGGGACTAGGCCGTTTTGAATTCAGGTCTAGTGCAAGTAGTGCCACAAAGTAGTGGGAAGGATCGTGCCATGGGTAGGGTGCCATGCTAGGCATGCTCGAGTAACTATGGGGTGAAATGGGTAGCAAGGAGTCACTTTGCAGGTAATCTTCCATGACAAGATGTGAGCAGTGATGCCAAAATGGTTTGGTTAGCTCAGCATGGTATAAAGGACATTGCTAGTAGAGCTTTCTAGTAGGATTGGTAGAGGTAAACCCTCAGAGGGAGAGAGGGAGACCATATAAATCAAGGGATTGAGAAAAAAATTTATGGGTGTCTCAAAGGAATGAGATAGACCCACAACTATTCTAAAAGGAATTAGCATAAGAGAAATGGAAAAAAGCATTGAAATGAAAAAGAATAAGAGTGAGAGGCTTTGAAGGTTGCTTTAGGTTTAGGTACGGAGGAGCCACTGGAAAATTCCTCCATGTTTTTCAAGAAGGTCTCTTGGCATGAGATGACCTTATAAGATGTTTAGTGGTAGGATGCTTCTAGGAATAACACCAAGGGAAGTTGTAATTTTAGGATCTTTCCAGATAAAGTGGCGGAGAAGGCTTCTACTTTAGAGGGAGTAACTAAGGTAGCAAATATAGGTCTAGAATCGAAGATGATTCTAGGTGCTAGAAGTAACTCCCTTGCTAAGAGGGATTGTTGATTTTTGTAGCTTGGGATAACACTTCTGCATAAGCCTAAGTGTCTATGGATGCAAAAGTTTCCCATGATCTACTTAGCACACTTTATCTAGGTTAAGCAAGTTGGTTTGTAACAGTTTGGAAAATAACATAAGTGGTATGTTAGTTTAATGAGATTAAAGAAACTTAGAAAAAGTATAAAATAGTGGTTTTTTTAATACTAATTGTTGATCTCAAGTTAGGCGAGATATAATATTCTCGCTAATCACTTTGAATATTAGGGTTAGGGATTTATCTGAATGCAAATTTATATAAACAAGGCTAAGTAAAGGAGAAAGACACACAACAACAACATATGATTGAGAGAGTAATCTCAATGGGTGGTTTTCTAGGCTCGAGGGAGTGCAGAGAGGCTGAGGATCTAGATATGCAGAGAAGATCAAACACTGATATAGGGAATACATATTGAATCATATCTATTTTTTTGTATTCTGTATTTTCTCAATTGGGCCATTATCCCAGGACAAGAGCCCAAGTAGGTTCTAAATCATTACTAATGATGAACTGATTTGGTTGGGTAGACATTTGTTTGTGTCATTTTTTATGAGCCCAATTATTTAAATTTTCTTCCATTGAATTTGTGTTAGGAGCCTAGCTGTGTATTTATTTAGTAGATCAAATATCCACTAGGGATTAAGTACCGGGTTCTAGGTTCGTAAGAAATATGACATGGTATTAGAGCTTAAAATCTGAGAAAACTAGTCTTAGAATCAAATTTTCCAAATTTGTATAAGATTGTTGGGCTAGGTTTGGCTATGATCATTTTTTTTCCAAGGAAAAAATTGTATTTTTAATCAAATTGAAAGCAAGGAAAAAAATTACATTCTACACATGCTTGAAAGCATCTGATCATGTTAGCCTGTCAGATGGTGCACAATAAGAAGAAAGAAAAAAATTTAGCATAATTTTCCGAGATTGTGTGCGACAAAAATAACTTAGTTTCCCCTTTTTACTTCCTTTTCTCTACCTTTTACCAAGCTCCTTGATTGGGAGCGACAATTAATATTTCTAGTTGATTTCCATCTATCTTCAGGGGGAATTCTTTGTCTGAGTCTGATCTCTCATATACATAGGATATCTTTATGCCCCATGTTTCCTTTTCAGTGGGTGTTTTTGCATTCTTCTGCTATGATACTATGATCTCTATTAATTAAATACCCTTTCGACAAAGAGAAATTGTTGCAGACTAATCCCCCACTCCACCATTTATTGGCTACCAAGTTGTGTCCGTTCCTCTGTATTTGGGGTATTTTCCTCAGGTTCTTCTTTTTCATCTTCTCAAGTGTCAGGAAACTACGATTCCCTTGGCTTTGGGGCCTTCCTCTTTTTCTTTTTTGGGACCTTTTTTGCTTGTGGGTAGTTGTTCTTCAAGTGTCTAGTTTGATAACAAGTTCGAGATATGAACGCCATATTCTCATAATCTAACACCTGTGTCCACTAAAATTTTTCATGTTTTATAAGAAGATATTTAGGAAGACCTTTACTAAGGCCGATCTCTACACATATATTGGAAAAAGTAAATATACCTTTTGTTGTTCTGTCTAGGTCCATTTTTTTATATTTTCCCAAAGTATTTAGGATATCCTCCAAAAGCCTGATGGTGCCAAAAAGGAAGAGGGAGGTTTGACAACCTTACCCAAACCAACATTGTTGTTACCACAATTCTTGTAGCATCAAGATAAAGGAACCGTGGGGTAACAAAAAGCCCGACTCTACCCCAAACCATGGTCCTTCATTTAGAACTTTTTCCACATCTTGATTCATATCAAATTTTACTATGAAAATGCCTTTAGAGCATAAGTAGAGATCACAATTTATTGTTTAAGCTAAGTAGCACTAATATAAGTCTTTAGGTCTTAGCCATAAAACATTAAAATGTCATATTAATGTTTTAGTTTGTGGATCAGTGAAGTATGATTTTACCTATAGATTTTTACATGAATATCTAGTACCTTTTTCATTTACTCGACAATGTAAGGTCCTGGTAGATTTTGGGTTTAATCGGTTAGAGTGAAAACCTTCCCTTTTAGTACATCCCTTAAAGGAATAGATTGATTAGATTTTATAGGGTTTTTAAATGCTATAGAACCCCTCCACATCCTCAAATTTAATATTATGGTAGAATCCTTTGCGACACTGTATTATTTCAACTGAAGATATTCTTGGAGAACCTTTCCTTCGTATATCTCCTTGAGACAATGATAGTCATATTTTTCTGGAGGTAACAAAATATTCATACTTGCAGATTTCTAGATAATCATGGAATGATGACTACCCAATGCATGAGACCTACATATTTCCACAGAGGTTGCAAGAATTTGAATATCAAGAGATGGTCATTTCTAAGAGATCCAAAGCCCATGCAAAAGGAAACCTACATGAAAGGAAGAGAAGGGGACAATGCATGTGATCCATGTACCAACATATTTGAAACTCTATGTTCTCCTTACCCTTAACAACGATGATCTCTAGTTTGTAGAAAGGAAAAACCCTAGAGTTTCCAGCATGCTCCATTCCTCCATCCTCGACTAGGCGTGGATGCAGTCATGCAAAACAAATGATTTTTTCTTCTAAAATTGGCTAAAGGAACTTGACTGCATACTGGTACAAACACAAAAAGAAAAAAATCATGCTGGCAAAAATTCTAAAGGTCGATTAAAAGAACAAAATAAAAGAAAAATTGTGGGGGTGGTGGGTGGCTTATAGGTATGATTTCCCACCCAACTTCCACACTTAGCTATCATGGGGAACTAGCTACCATAGGCAACTACCAAGGTCGCTCAAGCCGACTAGGACAAGGAAGGGTCTTGCACTAACAAATTTGGTCATGGTGATAGCTAGGAGTGTTAGAAGTACAAAAGATATTTGACATAGAGCAACCACGTTAGGTGGTTAGGAGAGTGACAAAAGTGAAAAGAACTATTGAAGTATGCACATGAGCCGTTACGCATCATCTCATGGAGTAGTGACCTCGCTAAGAAAATTTTTGCAGTTTGGGAGAAAATGATACACAAATAGTTGTCGGTAAGGGGTTTGATAACCATAGTGATGGGAAGACTAACCATTAGGGTAATCGAAAGATGTTGGGTCCAATTGGCTACAGAGCACAGGGAGTGGAATCCAATTGACTAACCACCAAGATACATCATTGTAGAGGTTGATGCTACATCAGTTTCTCAGATCCACATGAATAGAATAATGTAGATTTGCGATAAAGGGCGTGGACGAAGTAGGTGCCAAGGTGGCAATGGTGATGATGTTCAGTTATGGAGTAGCAGGGAGGATGAATGGGACATTAATAGATGACATATGATAAACAATTGGTGGCAGCCACTAGAATTAATCAACAATAGCTAAGTTGAGCAGTAGAGGTATCAAAAGAACATGACAGAGGTGGCTTAGGTTGCAATAGGAAGTCACAATGAAAATCTCGTGAGGGCCAATAGGCTACACATAGATGGGGCTCCTAGAAAGAGTAAACCAAAACCACTCACAACCATAGAAGAATCCAACAAGGAGCATTCAATTAGTAAGGGATCGTAATAGTATGTAAGTGTTACATAGGAGTAGGTCCAAGTTGTAGGACACATGCAGGGGTATAAATTGGTGAGTAATACCATGGATAGTGAATCCAAACAAAAAGGGACATAACAAAGTGAGGCCATGAGGTGACGCATAACACTCTGATAAGAGCGTTGCAGAAGTAGAGACTAGTAGGTCCATGCGCATTGCAGGAAAATGCAACTGGGGACTTGGGTGTAGTAGCGCACATGTTGTAGAGAGGAAAAAACAAGACCATGAGTAGGACTACAGATAAGGTTGTATGAGGTAGTCAACAAGATTGGGTTGTGGAAGTTAGGTCTGGTTCAAATAGTGCCACCGAACAATGCAAAGGGTCATGTCACAGGTAAAGTGCCACGCTGAGCATGATTAAGTAACTACAAGATGTACTGGGAATTAAGAAGTCTTTGGGTAGGGGATTTGTTGCAATAGGATGTAAGTAGAGGTTTCAATAGGGTTTGTATGACTGAGCATGGTACGAAGGATAGTGTTAGTATATATTTCTAATGAGATTAGTGAGGTCATCCCTTAGAGAGAGAGAGAGGGAGATTGTAGTAGTCGAGGGATTAGAAATAGAGTTTGTGGGTGTCTCAAAGGATCGAGATAAACCCATAACTATGCTATAAATCCTTAGCACATGATAAATGGAAAGAAGCATTACAATGACAATGAATAAGGAGTGGAAGGCTTCGAAGGTTGAGTAGCTCAGAGGGAGTCAACCTTCAGGTTCAGGTAGGGAGGAGTAGCTGGTAGATTCCTCCAAGCCCATCAAGAAGTTTTCTTGATATGAGATGATATTACACGATGTTCATGAGTAGGAGGCTTCTGGTAACAATTCCAATGGGAGTTGAACTTTGAGGATTCTTATAGACCAAGTGATAGAGAAGGCTTCTAGTTCGTAGGGAGCAACCAAGGCAGTAGATATAGGCCTAGGATCGAAGATAGTTGTAGGAGGTAAAAGTACATCGCTCGCTAAGAGGGAGTGTTGATTTTTGTAGCTTGAGTAGGTACTTTTACACATGCTCAAGTGTTTAGGTGTGTAGAAGTCACTCACAATCTCCCTAACACACTTTCTCTTTGTTGAGCAATTTGGTTTGTAACTTAGGAAAAACACATAAGCATTATGTTGGCTTATTGAGCTAAAAGAAACATAGGAAAAGTAAAGTAATTTACTTTAGTGATTTTGTTTTTATCTTAATTGTTGATCTCAAGTGAGGTGGGTTCTAATATCGACCATTAATAACTTTAAAGATTGGGTTACAATAAGGGATTTAGCTCAATGCAAAGTTATAAAGTAAAGGTAGAGGAGAGGAGAAAAAAATAAAACAACAACACATGATTGAGAGAGGCATCTCAATGAGCAGTGTGTTGGGTTTGAGGGAGTGTAGAGGTTGGAGATCTGTATTTGTAGAGAATATCGAATGCTGATCTAGGGAAAATATACTAGATCAAATCCAGGTTTATTTTGTATTTTGTATTTTCTCAACTGGGCCATTATCCTAAGACGAGAGCATAAGTAGGTTTTGAGTCATTGTTAACAATGAACTGATTTGTCTGGGAAAAAAATTGTTTGTGTCATTATTTTGTGAGATTGGTTATTTTAATTTTCTTTCGCTAAATTTATGTTAGGAACCTAGCTCTATGTTTGTTGTGTAGATCAATTCTTTGGTAGTAATTAAGTATCACGTGCTAGGTTAGAAATAAATTTAGTAACTATCTAATTTTTTCACTTATAATTTGAGAGCATCGATGTAGAGCATGATTTCTTATTAGGATTTATGAGCTCTCTTTGTATCCCTCTTGCTACCTTCACTATCGGGAGTATCTTCGACTATCCCTATCCTCATACCCCTCGTCACGCCACTAGGAAGCTGGATAGTGCCCTTACCTATTACTTTGCACCTCACGCTTAACTCAAACATACAATTCTTCTTATCTACATGGATCCTACTCATATGTACCACATCTTTATGACCTTTTGTACCTCTATGGCCACACTTCGCATCTTTGGCTTCTCCCTAACAATACATTTCCCATAATATTTTTCACCTACCAGTAAATATTAATCGTTTAGAGATACCTAGAGACCCCTTTTAGTGCCATTATTAAGGATCCATTGTGTCACATTTTCTTCAATTTTCTCATCCTTAATAAATTGGATTTCCACCTTGGCTTCAATTTTTGTAACGTTAATTTCATTTATTGCTTCCTCAGGAGTTTGTTTCAAAAAAATTACTGGTATCTTTTCAATATTTTTTTGTGATTGAATTCAAGGGTGACCCTTGCTACCTTGGTGACCTATTCAAGTTTGACCAACACTAATGCAAGCGATGATAGGTGATTTACACATAAGGTTGAAAAGGAGTGGTACAAGAAAAGAGTGAGAAGCTAGGGAGTGTTCGAAGAGGGATAATACTTCAATAGAGGATGGGTAGGGGCAAGCAAGAAAATATGATAAGAAAAATTGGCCTTGAAGTAGTGATGAACGGTGGGAACCAAAATGGGTGAACTTATTCATCAAGAAAGGAAGAAGCCATAAAAAATTCTTGAGTGAACTAGAATTCCATCTAACTAGAAATAGATTGAACATGGAGAGATAGCGAGAACAACAATTCCTAAGGGGAATAGAGGGGAACATACCAAGGAGGCTAGCTGGCTTTCCTATCCTAGAGATAGAGGGATCACTAAGAAAAAAACTAGAGCATAAAAATTAAACAAAGGTGACCTGTAGAAACCACTTATCCTAAATGTTGAAAATAGCAACAAGAAATGATAAAAATAACATTTCTATAGATAGAATTTCAGGATATATTCCAATTTTAATTTTTACTTGAATTAAAATTGAGAATTAAAATTCGAATTTAGTCTAACCAGCTGTTTGAAAAATAATTAATTAATTCATCTTGAGTTAATTAGTTGAAAAAATTCAAACATGAAGTCATTGTGAAGTCATGCAACAGTTATCCCTTTGATTGAGGAAGTTATCCCTTAATTAAGGAGATAATGATGAGTTGTATTTGAGTTGTAATTAGTTAGCTTAGTTAACTGAGTTAAGTCAAGTTAAATTAGCTCCAAACAGTTTTTGGAACTAATTGTGAGTTCAATCAGTTAATGCATGCATGCATGCAACTAGTGTTCTCTTGATAACTGAATATTCTCTCAAAAATAACTCATGCATGTCAGTTCAGAAAAATACCTAGTTGAGATTAAAGGCAAGGACAATGTACTATCAGTTGCAAGAATATTCCCATGAGGAAATCTCTTGCATGCAAAAGGAATTCATTCCTTGAGGATTGCACAGTTACTATAGAGGTCAGAGCAGTTTGTGAGGTGAGAATCACACATGTTATAGCTGGAGGACCCAGGGAAAACTGCGCAAGGAAATAGGAGGCATGGAGGACAGAGGATGAGGCATATGTGTTGTCTATTCTATCTATAAGCAACAAGGAGGGATTGTACTGAGAGATAGATAGAATGAGAGCTAAAGCTTTGTGTAATCCTGAGATATTTCCACTTGTATGATAATAAAAATAGCAGGGTTTTTAGCTGAGGCTTTCCCCAGAGTATTCTTCTGTGTTTCATGTGTGACTGCTTCTTCTTCTCTATTATATGTGTTCTATTTGATCTTGCTCAAAATCAATTAAGCTTCCACAAGTTTGATAGTAGAAGTAGATTAAGTATTTTTCTTTAGTACATTGCCTAATCAGTTTAATCTACAGTGAGAATTTCTACATGGTATCAGAGCAAAGGTTATCAGAGCTGTGAATAGCATATTGAGAACGGAAAAGTTCAAAGTTTGAAGTTCTTGATTGCAGGTACAAAATCGATTTCTTATCACATCTCAAAGTTCACCAATGGCATCCAATGGCTTGAGACTCGAGTATGCCCTGGATGGCAACTCGAATTACATAGCATGGAAGGATCACATGGAAGCAGTATTAGAAGACAATGGGTTGAAGGATTTCATTGATCAAGAAGTCCCCAAGCCAACAATAGCTAATGCCCAAGAATTGGTGGAATGGAAGAAGTGTGTGGCGAGAGAAAGGAGGATTCTTCTGGAGGGAGTTCGAGACCATATTGTCTCGAGTCTCCATGGGAAGGAGAATATGTTTTCAATGTGGACTACATTGAAGGACCTATATTACAATAGTAGTGGCCAGAAGAAGCTGGCACTCAAGGACAAGCTTTGGAAAATCAAGTGTGAAAAGGGCGACACGAATTCTACATATCTGAACAATCTCACCACTTGTAGAGATGAGCTTAGAAGTGTAGGAATCATGACAACCGATGATGATATGGTGAGACTTGCTCTCCTCAGTCTTCCTAAGAGATGGCATAGCTACCAGAACTCAGTGAATGGAAGAGAGAAACTACCAGATTGGGAACGACTGCGGTCGGTTCTAATGCAGGAGGAGATAAGTAGAAGAACCAAATATGGTTCTTCATCTAAGAATGATGATGAAGAAAATCTAGCCTTAGCAAGTAAGGAGAGGAAAGGGAAAGGGAATACTTCCGATTCCAAATTGAGTTTTACCCATGGAGGGAAGAATATTGACAAATCTAAAGTGAGATGCTTTAATTGTCATGAGGTGGGCCATTATGCAACTAATTGTCCATTGAAGAAACCCAAGAAGGGATCCTTGAAATGATCAAAAGGTGAGGCACTGGTCTCACAGTTTGAATTGGATTTTACCCTCATCGCATACATGCTTTCATCGATGGGGGGTTGTTTTTGGTACCTGGACAGTGGAGCCACATTCCACATGACCGACAATAAGAGTTTATTCAATACCTTGGAGGAGAAATACCTCAAGATGCACATCGAGATGGGTGATGATGGAAAGTACCATGTTTCAGGTGAAGGTATGGTTGTGTTTCAGAGGGAGCATGGAGCTCCTCTCACCCTGACTGATGCAAAGTATGTGCCTGGATTGAAGAAAAACTGTATCAGTTGTGATGTTGGAAGACAAAGGCTATGATGTAGTCTTCAGTAAAGGAAAGGCACATTCTTAAGACACATAGCCACGGGTCAGACCAAGAGGATTGGGATTTGAGTGAAGAATCTCTACAAGCTAGAGGTAGATGATTATGCTGCATTGAGTTCCAAAGCAGAATTGGTGAAAAGCCAAGATATTGACGAGTTATGGCATAGAAGGTTGGACCACTTGCATCATGGGGCCTTGAAGATAATGTAATAGATCTCTACCGGACTTCCTAAAGGTAAACTTGAGCAAGTAGACACATGAAAAGGTTGTACCTTGGGTAAGTATGCAAAATATTCCTTTCATGATCGAGACAATCAAGCTGAAGCAATCTTGGAGTGAGTTAATATAGATGTGTGTGGACCATTCTCGATAGCCTCCACCGCTAAACAAAGGTAATATGTGATTTTCATTGATGATTTTTCTCGTAAATGTTGGATCTATTTCATGTAGAAGAAGGATCAACCTTCTTAAGGTTTTGTGAGTTCAAAGCCTTGGTTGAGAAAGAATCAAGAAAGAAGATCAGGGCCTTAAGAAGCGAAAATGGTGGAGAGTATGTCTCTCAAAAGTTTAAGGAATTCTGTGCAATGGAAGGAATTAAATAGGAGTTGACGGCACCTCATAACCCACAACAGAATGGGGTGACCGAGAGGAAGAATAGAACGATTGTGGGGGAAGCTCGGGCGATGCTGCATGACCAAGGCCTACCACTTCTTTTGTGGGTTGAGGCATGCAACACAACGGTCTATTTGCAGAATAGAAGGCTGCATCACATTCTTGGGATGAAGACACCAGAGGAAGATTTCTCTGGGAAGAGACCAGATGTGGGTCACTTCAAGATCTTTGGCTCATCGGTATATTTCCATGTCACCAAGGATGCCCAGAAGAAACTTGAGCTGACAACAGAGTTGGGGATATTTGTGGGGTACACTGATACACCCCACAACTATTGGGTGTATTTGCCTACCAGTTGGAGGACAGTGGTTCACAGAGATATTAAGTTTGATGATCAGAAGGCCATGCGATTTTCCCTTGAGAGGGAGCTCCAACTACAGGCCATGGAGGAACTTTTGGTTCCTAAGGAGGAGGAGCCTCAGACTGATGTGGAGCAGCCGCATGCAGAGGTTCCAAGAGTGGAGACATCCACTCAAGCAGAGTCTTCCAGAGATGGGTGGAAGCGCACGAGAGAAGCTGGCAGATTATTTTTGGATGTGAGAGAGAGTGTGGGAGAAACATCTTCTTAGCGCAAACAAAGGAGGTCACCAGATAGGTACATTAGATACATGGCCCTTGTTGGGGAATGTGTTGATACCGAGCCATCTTCCTTTGAGGAAGCAATGCAACAACCAATTTGGGTTGATTCTATGGTGGAGGAATATGACTCCATAGTTCGTAACAATGTTTGGGATGTTGTTCCAATACCGGAGAACAAGTCAATTGTGAGTTCCCATTAGCTTTACAAGGTAAAGCAAGCTACTGATGGTAGTATGGAGAAACATAAGGCAAGGTTTGTTGCCCATGGTTTATCAGAGGTTGAGGGGATCGACTATGATGAGAAATTTGCTCCTGTAGTAAGGTACTCATCTATCAGATCGATGTTGGCACTATCAGCACAGATGGGTTGGAAGATCCATCAGATGGATGTGAAGACTACATTCCTCAATGGCAATATTGACGAAGAGGTGCACATAGAGCAACCAGAAGGTTTTGAGACCTTCGATCGTGAGTCGCATGTGTGCCAACTCAAGAGGGCTTTGTACGGGCTGAAGCAAGCACCTCGTGCTTGGTACACCAGGATGGACAACTACTTCATCGGGTTGGACTTCACAAAGAGTGAAGCGTATGCAAACTTGTACCACATCACAATGGAAGGTAAGCAACTGATCATTGTTCTTTATGTTGATGATCTGATATTGACAGGTGATGATCAGTTGATCATGTCTTGCAAGGAGGACCTTGCAAGAGAGTTCGAGATGAAAGACATGGGTCTCATGCACTACTTTCTAGGCATGGAAGTGTGGTAGAAGGATGGGGAAGTGTTTGTGTCTCAAGGCAAGTATGCCAATGAGATACTCAGGAGATTCCACTTGGAGAAGTGCAAGCCCATGCAGAATCCTCTAGCAGGTAACTAGAGGAAGGAGGATGCTACTTCAGGAGAAGTAGTAGAAGCTACTATGTATTGGCAGCTTGTGGGTTCACTAATGTACTTAGTGAACACACAACCAGATTTGTGCTATGCGGTGAACTAGCTGAGTCAAGCTATGGTTCAACCTACCAAGCTGTTTTGGAAGGCAATGAAGCATGTTTTGAGATACCTTAGAGGCACATCTCAGTTTGGATTATGGTACAGATGGTTAGAGGGAGTGAAGCTATAAGGCTTCACAAATACAGATTGGGCAGGGATTCCGTCAGATCGGAAGAGCACATCAGGAGGAATTTTCAACCTTGGTTCAACTGTAGTTTCTTGGTACAACAGGAAACAAAGGTCATTTGCACTTAACTCAACAGAGGCTGAATACATGGCTGCAAGTCAGGCACCATGTGAGGCCATTTGGATGCGGAAAATTATAGTGGGTTTGTTTGATCAGAGGATGGATCCAACTGTGATCTATTGTGATAATCATAGTTGTATCAAACTCTCTGAGAATCCAATATTTCATGACAGGTCCAAGCATATCGACATTTAGTATCATCATCTCAAAGACTGTGTGGTAAGGAGTATTATGTTGTTGTAGTATATTTCGACGGAGGAGAAAGATGCTGACATTTTGACTAAGGCATTGTCAAAGTGTAAATTCGAGTTCCACAGAGACGGGATCGGGGTGGCAGATAATTCCTTTCTTGTTGAGAGGGAGCGTTGAAAATAGCAACAAGAAATGCTAAAAATAACATTGCTATAAATAGCATTTCAGGATATATTCCAATTTTAATTTGTCCTTGAATTAAAATTCGAATTTAGTCTCACCATCTATTTGAAAAATAATTAATTAATTCATCTTGAGTTAATTAGTTGAAGAAATTCAAACATGAAGTCTCTGTGAAGTCATGCAATAGTTATCCCTTTGATTGAGGAAGTTATCCCTTAATTAAGGAGATAAGGATGAGTTGTATTTGAGTTGTAATTAGTTAGCTTAGTTAACTAAGTTAAGTCCAGTTAAATTAGTTCCAAACAGTTTGTGGAACTAATTGTGCGTTCAGTCAGTTAATGCATTCATGCATGCAACTAGTGTTCTCCAGATAACTGGATATTCTCTCATAAATAACTCATGCATGTCAGTTCAGACAAAGACCTAGTTGAGATTAAAGGCAGGGGCAGTGTACTATTAATTGCAAGAATATTCCCATGAGGAAATCTATTGCATGTAGAAGGAATTCATTCCTTGAGGATTGCGCGGTTACTACAGAGGTCAGAGCAGTGTGTGAGGTGAGAATCACACAGGTTACAGCTGGAGGACCCAAGGAAAACTTCGAAAGGAAATAGGAGGCTTGGAGGACATAGGAGGTGGCATATGTGTTGTCTATTCTGTTTATGAGCAGCAGTGAAGGATTGTACTGAGAGATGGATAGCTTGAGAGCTAAAGCTTTGTGTAATCCTAAGATATTTCCACTTGTATGATAATACAAACAGCGGGGTTTTTAGCTGAGGCTTTCCCCAGAGTATTCTTCTGTGTTTCATGTGTGATTGATTCTTCTTCTCTGTTATATGTGTTTTGTTTGATCTTGCTCAAAATCAATTAAGCTTCTACAAGTTTGATAGGAGAAGTAGATTAAGTATTTTGCTTTCGTACATTGCATAATCAGTTTAATCTACAGTGAGAATTTCTACACTAAACCTTGAGAGTAGTGAGTGGCATGACAGGGAAACTATATATTCTATGTAGGCTAATCCAAACTCTATATCATGCATCATTATGGATGGAGAGGTGGTGACAAATACCTATAATCATATAACAATCTGAGAGGAAACAATCAATTCAAAGACAATGAACCTTGTACCATCCCTATTAAAACTAGAGTGCGTTAAATGCACAGTGTATGAAGTCACCACCTATCTATGCTGCATAGGGTAAAGTGAAGGTTGATGAAAACTGAAATTCATGTGCTTATGGATGACCAAAGTGGCTTCCCATCTAGGGAATATATTCATAAATATTAAAGTTGCATGCTATATACATAAAGACTTACAATTATAACAAATATGGTATTTATATAATTTTCTTTACTTAATATTAATAATAATGAAATAGTTCATAGGTGTTAATTTGATGATATAGGAATTAAAATAAATATTAAAATAGTTAACCATTAAATTTGTAATTGAATAATAGGTTTTTAAGTAATAATTCTGCCTCTATCTCTCTTAAACACACACACACACACACACACACACACACACACACACACACACACAATATTATTAAAAATAATAGTAATAAAATTATTCATGGGGATGGACCACATTAGTTTGTTGTGAAACTTCATTTTTAAAAAATGGATCCAAAATTTCTAGAAGATTCCCCATACAATGTTATTGTTCAAAGAAGTACAAGATGTGAAATTATCTTACCTACTAGGTGTATCCAAGGTACATGAGGTTGAAAAAACCCTTACATATTAGGTTTACATTCTACACACTCTCAAAGATAATTTGGTCATGTATTAGAATTAAATGAAGCAATAGGCTAGTCAAAATTGCTCAAAATTCCGTTTTGCTAGAGATGATTAGGTTTTTCTTCATCTTCAACCCCGTAAACAAACTTCCCTCAAGCAAATATCTGCCAAAACCTTGCTCCAAATTTTTATTTCCTTACTACAATACTTAAACACAATGGGCTAGTGGTTACAAATTAACACTTCCAAGCCACTCTAAGATCCATCCCATTTTTCATGTCTCCTACTTGAGGAAAGTGTTTAGATCCAAGTGACATGTCCAAACTAGTATGCTTGAATTGGATGAAGAAGGTTCCATTTGGTTGCAACCACAAGCCATCCTTGAGAAACATAAGTGTCATATTTGCTAGTACACAATTCAAGAAGTTTTATTATATTGGAAGGATACACAACTTGAGGATGCCACTTGGTAGACAAGCGCCATCCTACAAAAAATTCCACAATTGAAGCCTTGATGACAAGGTTTTTCATTAAGGGGGAGGGCATGTTAGTGTTAGTTATCACAAAAACTTGCACTTTAGGAGATTGAGTTTGAAAACTCAACTACAATCCAAGTGAAACTAAGAGTGGGCCATTGTCACCTTACCAACCCTCTTCTACGCTTAAGGACGACTCTATTCCAAATCAAGTGGGGGATTTAATAGGTTAATATTGATAGGGTTTTAAGGCTTAGAAAAATGATTTTGAAATAATTTAGAATATGAAAAGTGATGGGAGGACTGGAGACTAGTGTCTTTTCATTGGGAATATGGGGTCAACCAGGTCTCCCTTGAGAAGTCAAAGAATGTTCATAAGGTGATGACTAACTAAGATTGTCCAACATTGACCTTTGAATATCTTGCTATAGGGTGATGGCTAGGGGTGTCCATTACTAGCCCTAGAAGATCATTCTTACGTATACAAGCTCCAAGACAAACTGAAGGGAATATTCTCCATTAGAACTCTTCTTGGGGTTTACAAGATATGACCTATCCAAGAATAAGATAAAGAGAATACACCCTCACCACTAGATAAACATATTTTAACTTAATATACTCAACAAATAAATCCACAAGATTTAATAAGGAAACTTAATAAGTAAATAATTTTTCATCTATAAACCCTAGCCATGAATCATCAATAAATTGCAAAAAATCATCCATAAATCATCCCCTCAACGAGGTGCTTTAATCTTCCATCTATAACACCAAATCCATGACAAAAGAACTCCAACAAATTTTAGACTCGCTAAGGGATTTCTCCTCCAATCCAACCATGAGAAGGTGAAAGGAAAGGCACTCTATTTATGGGATATGCTTTACTTACTTTTACATTAAAATATTAATTTCTTAGTCTAAAGTCCCCTGATTTAGTCTATAGAAGGGTATAATCCCTCTTCGTCAATTAAATAATCTAAATTGCATAAATTAAAAGACATTAATGCTACAATACAAATTTTACATCGAAAAGCCCCATAGAGAGGGACACCTTTTCCATATAAAGGTTTGAGTGTAGCAGGATAAGATCACCCCAATACAAAGTGCTAGGTCTGCAAGATGTGCAATGTAGATGCATTAGCCCAATATATAGCAAAGAAACTATAATAAAGCACCCCTTTTACAAATCAAGAACAAGTCAATACAATTCAAATTTAATAAACATCTTGGCTCCAATATAGAACTTTGGTTAGTCTAGTTAAGTCTCTATATGCTCATATTTATAACAACCTTCTTAAATCTATAGATATTTGTGCCTTGGACTCCTCGTGGATTGTTGGACTTCATTAGAATAGCCTTCATTATTATTTTATTGCGGTATATTTAAGATTTAGGAACACCAACCATTTGTTGGTTTCTTCCATAGATCCCACGTTCATAAGAAAGTTTGAAAATGATCTATAATCTCGATGGTGTGCGTATTATATGTATGGGAAGAATCGTTTACCTACAAGAAAACCATGTTGAATTGCCCTTTCTTTTAATAAAGTAATTTTATCCTTTGACCAGATATGTTGATAATTGCAGTAAAATCTTCAACCATATCAATATCTTGTTGTTTGCAGTGAAACTGATGTTGTAGATGCTTCTAAAATTAGAGGAACAAGGAGTGCGTTAGCATGGTTATATAAAAAATGCATTCTTTAGAACTCAGAGTAACTCTTAATAACCACGAATTTTACTCAACTCAATTTACTTTCAAGCCACACCTATTAATTTTCTGCATAAGTGGAATGAGAGGCAACAATGAGTGTAGCTCTAATTTTGTATCCATCCTTGGACAATTGAATGACAACATGTTGAGTTGTTTCCTCTACAAGGAGCTCCACAATAGCCAATTGCAAAAAGTTTCTAGATTTAATATAGTGCTCACAACGATCATCCTCTTCATTTTTTTGTTTTTGTGTCAATCTTCACCTTGCCACTTACCAGGCCTAAAGCTCCATCTCTATCAATCTTCTTAATTATTTCCACAATGCCATCCGCTTCCAACGAAGTTGCTCTTTTTGTCACTAAATCATATACTTCGAAAATCAACCTTTGTAATTGTAAAGAGACCTTTGATATCCCTAAAACATAAACTCTAACAACTTCTCTCATATCTGGAGATTCATTTTGATGCCTCACTGAGACATATGGACTCTTAAGGATAGATGGACCAAAGCGGCTTGAAGCGGCCAAATCTCAAAATATCAAAGGGGTGTAATGAAAAACCGTCAAATAATAGGTTAACTCCATTCATAGTTATATCTCCACTATGGTACTCATCTGCATGGTTTTGTTTTTTGTCCCAAACATTGCATCAAGTATCGTGGAAAAACCTTCATTTGATTTAGACCAAGATTAGATTCTTTAACTTGAATTTCATTACAATTGGCGAAAAACACTAAACAAACCCTTTTTTTATTAGGGCACGTCTAACCCTCCATTGCTCCTAGTGCATGGGGTTAATTGTGCAAAGAATATCACATACCCAACCAAGAGGAAGAGGATATCCAAACTCATGCTCCAAAAAATGTGCCCTAACACTCAGATGAAAAGACCTTAGTGAAGGGAGTATTGTGCAGATCAACTCATGAATCAAATGAAAGACTTCTAGCCCCATTGAAAGGAACTAAATTGCAAATTATCCAAATAGATATAGAAGTTGTTATGAATAAAGAGATAAACAAATGGAAAGGTCACAAGAAAAGATTAATCAGAAACATTAGAAGCACTTAAGTGAAATCATCAAAGATATATGACCATCATACATCATGTTGTTCACTCAAGGATATATGACCTCATACCTCAACTTCACTCACTTGGGGTAGGAAACCTAATTGAAAGTGAAAGGAAAATGAGGCAATGAAGGACATTGCATTGTGTATCTGAAAGTCACGTTTTAGCTATGAGGGATTTTATAGAGAAAAGTACTATATGTACTTTCCTAATTTAGAAGTGTGTTCTAGTTAAACTATAAATAGTAATTAGAATTGTATTCTAATTAAATGAAAAAAAGTGTTTGTTCAACAATTTTATAAGTATAATGATAATGATATGTTTCAATGTTTTATAAGTTAATTTGATTTATGTAATTTTATATAGGGAAGAGTGAAAAATAAAAATAAAAGATTAATATTTTAAAATTATTTATTTAAATAATCGTTCTGCTGTTTTAAATTTAGATTTGCTATTTTAATTAGGATTTATGGCCGAATTTAATATTCGTATATAGACAATACGAGTGCACGTTTCAATTTTGTTTAATTACACAAAATACATATTTTCTTTCTTCAAGGGGGGTTTGTATAAAAGTTCGTTAATTTGTTTCGTTATGAATTTTTGTAAGCTCATTTTTAATTTAGCTTGGGGATTGTAATTATTAGTCCCTGGTATAGTAGGGTGTATAGAAATTATTTTTCAGTTAAAATGGTTTAACTTTTAATTGTGATGAAAAATTGTTTAATGTTATTACATGTTTTTTTTGATATTTTTTATTAAATTTATTTTTTTGAAATTTAAAAATAATTTTCAAAATTGAAAAAAAAAAAAAAAAAACTGAGTGATTGGAAATTTTGATTGGACTAAATACCTATGGTTGAATGTGATATTTACTTAAAATATAGGGGAGAAACAAAAGTTCTTAGTAAATGAGGGAGAGTGTCATTACTCACTTTTCACTTAATTTTCATATAAATGCCACTGGAATATTTCTGTGAGGACTATATCAAATTTAATAAATTCTTCCAATTAAATAATTAATGTGAATTTAAACCAAATTTACTACTTTATGCTCTATATTTTTCTTGCATGCATCCAAGTAGCTTTATTTCTCTCCAAGTAACTAAAAAATGAATTCTATGACTAGAGAAATCATATAACCATGATATTTATCAATTCCTTAACATATCCATAATATGCCTTAGCTTCTCCCAATATATTAGGTGTGATGCTTCTGAAATATTACAGAAGGAGTTAAATGATACTTACCCTCTTAACTCCACACATGTTTTACCTCCACAAATACTTTACTTTTATACATACTTTAGCTCCACATACACCTTACCTCTGCACATGCCTTACTTCTGCACATGCCTTACTTCCACCAATTTTAGAATTAGTATGATTTTTCAAGCTGACAAACTTATCACACATGCTTATAGATGTTAATATATGCACATACATATTTTTGTTAAAGGAAAAAATAAATCTTGTTTCTAGAAATTAAAAGGTTATCTTGTAAGTGTAAATTCCTCTCCAATTCTTACCAAGTAAAAACAAGAATATTATTTTAGGACATACTATCTTCTTTCACACATAGAATAACTCTATCCCACCAAAAATATAATGGAAAAGAAAATATTTCCACCAAATGAGGGAGTGTCATTTCTCACTTTATGCTTAATTTTCATATAAATAACATTGGATATCTTTCTGAGTGGACTACATCAAATTTAATAAATTCTTCCAACTAAATAAATGTGAATAAAAACTGAATTAACTAGTTTAGGATCTATATTTTTCTTCCATGCATTGAAGAAACTTCATTTTTCTCCACGTAACCCAAAAAGGGATTCTATGACTAGAAATCATATAACCATCATATTTATTAATTCCTTAACATATCCATAATATGCCTTAACTTCTACCAATATATTAGGTGTGAGAGCAAATCAAGTAAAATAAAACATGAAATATTTTGGATTATTCATGCTTCTGGAATATCACGAAAGGATTCAAATGATAATTACCCTTTTACTGCCCTCGAATCCGGGTGCTCGTAGGAGGATCGACGAGACTCCCTTGCTCAATTGGCGGTGATCACCACCTAGCATGAGCCTACCTACAAATGTAATCCATGAACGTTTAATTCACATGCTAGCATCCATCGACCCTGCACCTTGCTCTCCTGCCTATCTAATTCGGCAATAAAATACCAAGAAAGATGGCCTCCAAGCAATTTCTCTCCCAGGTCATTCTCCTCAAGGTTCCCTTCATCTCCTCCAGCTCCAGCTCTATGACGTGTGCCTTTTGCTACCCAATGATGAATAATGATAAAGGTAGGGGAAAACATCCTTGCAGAGGTAGGGGCCATGTACGCCCCCCCACCACATCTAATGAAGCCTCTGTCACTACCCTTTTTAACCATGGCATTTAATGAAGCCTCTCTAGAGCCTCCTTACACTCTAGCTCAAGGAGAGATCTCAGGAGAAATAAAAAGCCACTAGATGGATAATAGAGCTCTCTTCCTTCCAAATCCACTCTTTCTCCCCCCTCAAGCGTTTGGCCAGAGACCTCAAGATCAAATTCCCCCCCCAACGTTATGTCCTCCTATTCTCCCTCACGCTCCCCTCTAGTCAACTCCTCTTCTCTGCTTGTCACTAGTCCTTCGATGGACCCTCCCCCAACATCGCATACCCCCATCCCTCTAGTGGTATATTCTCTCCTCCCCTCTCCTTCCCGTCCTAGTCCCTATCGCTGTTACATCCTGGAGGAAATTCCTGTGGACTCTAGCAATGTATAGGCCCACGACAACGCTCAAGTCCAATGTGGTTCCAGCATGACATCCATGTAATTTCAATTCATCAAACATAATTCTCTCAAGCTTCATGGCAACCCACAAGTTGGTAAAATCTAGTCTATTTTGGTTCATCGACGACTACCACATAGTTTAAATTTTAGTTTGGCGCATGAGCATTCGACATAGAGCCACTAGGCTCATTGTTGCATTTTTGGTTCCTCTTCAATTTTTGTTCACAAATGCACGTCACATAGACAACATTCTTATTATTTTCTATTTTGATAAATGTAAATTCACATGAAAAAAATTTGTTCTCTGGTTTCCCCTTCCTGGGGCAGAGACTTCTAGCCCTTATCTCTGGTTTCCTCGCATAGAGGCAAAGGATGCTGTCATGGATGTAAACTATGTATTTTTTTACCATGTTAATATAATGTAAATATGATTTCTTACAAAAAAAATATACTTACCCTTTTACCTCCACACATGCTTTACTTCCGCATAGACTTTATCTCTGTACATGCCTTACTTTGGCACAGTCTTTAACTCTGCACATGCATTACGTCTCACATGATTTACTTCCACTAGTTTTAGACTTAGTATGATTTTTCAAGTGGGGAGACTTATCACACAGACATATAAACATTAATATATGCACATATATATTTTTGTTAATGGAATTAATGAAAGGCTTGTTTTCAAAAATTACAATTAATGAAAGGCTTGTTTTCAAAAATTACAAGTTTATGAATAAATTCCTCTCCAATTCATACCACGTAAAAACACGGAAAATGCATTTATGTTTAGTACTCCATGCTTTTTATTCATATTCTATGTTTCTTTTTCCATGTTTTATGTGCATGAACTCTATAAATAATTTTCTAGCTAGCTCATTGTATTATGTCATCTTTGCTTATGTAATGTAAATTTTTGCATTGTCTTACTCTTCTATTAAATTTTGAAATCATGTGACTGGTAGAACAAGTTGTAACATAGTCTTTTCCCTCTTATCAAATTTCAAAACAAAAATATAAATCATGATATAAAGGCAGGGGCTAGTTTCTTTGCATCTATTACTGTTGTTTTAATATAGAAAGGATGATTAAAGTTTTAACTTTAACCAATATGTTTTCTATTTGAGATTATAATCATTTTAGCATAAATAAGTATGATTAAACCTAAATATATTTAGATATAATATTTATAATAATGTAGTTTTTCATAATATTTTTTTTAATAATTGTGTTGAGAGGCGCTCTACAACCTAGTATATGAGGGAGATGTTGTCACCTAACGTTACACTATATATATATTTTAAATATATGTTGGCTAATTAATGAAGATAAAGCATAATATTGAATATGTCAACTCAATTAAACTTTTTAACAAATCACATAAATATACAATCATATTATAGACCACAAAAGAAAATTAAGCATGGAAAAAATTCAAGAAAACAAAAGGAGTAGAGTATGAGGAGTATTGATGCAAAAAACTTCAGTTATTGTATGATTATTATTCAAAAAATATTAAACTATATAATCTCTCACCTATAGTAACGAAATACAATTATTTGTGCCTAAATTATGTCTCACTTCACACTGGACAACAAACTTAGTGGGCTATAAAGCTTACCAACACCCCATTCCTCATTTGGCTTTGCTTTCATCCCTCCTTGGAAATTACACAAAAAATATTAGATTAGGTTTTGTCTCTAATATTAAACATCATTGAATATTATTTGTCAAAACTTGAAACTAATTAAATTAGAATTATAATAGTTACACAACTAAAGTGTTGAAAAAATTAAGTAAATTGATATCATAGTTAAAACTTGTTTGTGTGAGGTAAATATTTACCAAAGTAAAAAATTTATTAGCATTCCAAAGGTGAATTTTAACAAATGGAAGAATAATAAGTATTTAAGATAGATAGATAGATAGATACATACAAATATTATGTAACAATACCAATTTAAAATATACAAATAATTACATCAATTTATAAGATTAATAATCAACACCCAACTATTCAACTATTTAACATAGAATTTTTGAAAAATATGAGCAAAGACAACTTACTTGTAGCGATGATATTCCTTATGTTTTCGGAGTTGAATTCTCTTTGAATTCTGCTAACCGCAACAAATATTTTAGGGATGACTCTCCACCCAACCATAGGAACAACTGCACACAATCTTTCTACAACTGACAACCCTCGAGACCTCAATCAACGTACTACTATCAGAGAATCCTCTGTCTCACAACACTTTTCTCCCAAAAGAATGGATGAATCTCATCCTCCTCATCGTCCATTAAATAGACCAAATGGTTTCAAAAAATGGAAAGGGGATCCGCAAGCACACATTCCATGTGTCAACATGCCAACTTTTATTTCTTTATTTTAAGTTTTACTTAATTTAATATTTCTCTTAATTTAACTCTTTCTTATTTTATTCCTTTTTAATTTTTGTTAACTTTAATTATACTTACTACTTTTATAGTTTACTTTATATATATATATATATATATATATATATATATATATATATATCTTTGGTTTATTATATACTATTATTATATTCTCTTCATTATTTATTATTTATTATCTTTTCTTCTTATTATTATTATTTATTCACTTATATATTATATTATCTATTTATTTATTATTATTATTAGGAGGCATTACATATTCTCCCTCTTTAAGGAACTTCATCATGAAGTTAAGTTGAATTATTTATCATTTTATTTTATTTAGTTATTTATTACTTCATGTTTGCCCCACACCCTCTGCTGAACTAGTATAACCAATAGGCATCGAAATTTTTCACAACACCCAAGAAATACCAAGGGATCTCTGTCCTTTTTCCCATTTTCGGAACTAGGCATAAGCCTCATCAGTTTATACCATAGCCTATAGCTATCCCCAAGGATCGCACCAAGGCTTAGACCTCATCTGCCCCAAGGCATGCATTCGATCCAAGTACTCAATGACTCCGGGCATCTTGCAAGGATGGACCACTCCCTCCACACTCACTAAGGTGCACAACCCCAAGCATCAAATTCCTTACACCCCCACTAGGCTTCGTCATCCCAATCCAATATCAGGCACTTGGCCTCCTCAAATGGTCCCATAGCCCCCTCAAGAGCTATCCATCAAGAGATATACAAGACAAAGGAATCATTGACATATGTAGTGTTGATTGAGTCTGTCCCCAACCCATATGGTGTTACATATTCTCCCTCGCAAGTATGGGATCCCATGATATCATCAAATAAACCGACCTTCTCATCCCATTTATGGAGTTCTTGTCAGTCACCACACCTCAACATGGAACCAATGCATTAGTTATAATAATAGTATCAAAGAAAATAATCCATATGCCCACTCTTGAATGTCATATTGATAACATAACATCATTGTTATCACAACATTCTAAATAGTAAAGAACTGCATGCTCTTACATGTTGTAAAATTTGCATGCGATTACCATATGCTTCACATCATAAAATACCCTCATAAGTTATAACATCAACATATTTCCATCAAAGATATATCATGACATCACATAATAAATGAACCACATGTCAATATACATCATATCATAACATCATGATCCCTATGCATATCATATCCATTATGATAATTCAACATCATTATCATAAAAAATAAATAAATAAGCACCACATATACATCATTAACCTCTCATTAGAACTATATCCATTTACGACATACCATCACATCATGAAACATCATTAATATGAGAATCATCTCAATACTTATCAAATATAGAACAACAATACGCTTTAAGCATTCCTATCATGAATTAATTTATTTTACTTATAAACAATGGATACAAACTATGAATTAAGATTATTCAACATCCCTCTAGGATCTAAGTTTTCTCATCAGTACTATTAGTTTCATGTTTTCATTAAGGTACCAATTACTTTTCAATAATCATTTCTTGTTCTTTCTATTAGGAAGTTTACCATTTACACCGTAGGTATACTCATCTAGGTATATTGTTAAATTTCAAATGAGCCTCAACATCTTGAAACTTAATCTCTCATCAGATATTCTTCCTTCCCCAAGGGAAATTTAGTGAAATTCATTTTAATATATTACCATTTTTACAATAATTTAAATCATCAATACCACATTAAAATTCCATGATCACTATACATGTTTTGCTTATCCATTCTAGAACCATTCTACTTAATGACACACATGCACTAGGACATATTTGTTTAAGTTTTTTATCTTGCTTAATCAACTTGCATGAGGGTTTGTTGATCCCTAGTAATTTGTCTATCATTATGTAATCATCACTATACATTCTCAAAATACTTAATTATCTCATCAAGTTCTCATCTCAATACCACTTGACCTCACTTCTTTTTTCAATTTGTGCATATTATTCATGAAGTATCATTATAGAATTTCCAACAACATATGTTATTATGCTTCATGCTCAATGTTTTCTCATTAATCCACCTATTTTACTTCCTTTTCCATAGGTTAAACAATTGTTATCCTTGAAACGTTTTCCTAGTTTATCACTTGCCATTTCTCACCAATTACATGTATTCACAAATTCCAATCTTGGCACTTCTAAATTTTGTAGGTCATCACTATCACCCTTACCAATCATGTTTTTAAATCCACTCATCAATATCCTTAATAGAACTTTCCACTTGAGATAGATCCCATAATTTAGCCCTAGACATTATTAAATTTTCATAGTTCCCTTCGCACTTTAATGTTATGCACCTTAAGAACTATATGAACTTTAATTAGCCACTCCAATCTTAAAATTTCATATTGTTGTTATTCGCATTAGCACCATGCTCAACTATCACTAATGTTGGACTTACCATGAAAACAATACCTTAATGCTAAGGCATTTTCCCAGTTTCTGCTCACAAAATCTTCCTAATTTCTATTTTTAGCTTCTTTATTCCTGTCCTGCAGATATTCATGGATTATGTAATCACAGATTACCATAATTCCTACAACTCTAGTGAAATTCATAATTATCATGATCATTAAACTTAATTAATTTTGATCAATCCCTATTGCAAAATCTTCCATCATATTCTAGGACAATTTATTACTTCTTGCTGATTTCTTATGCTTGTTTGCGAAATTTCCACTCATTCCCTTAAGTATTTATCCATTACTATTCTCAATTTATCTCATTATTCGAATTTGGTTATGGTCACCATGACTACCATTCATTATCATTAATAATAAATTTGCAAGTTCCTCCCTTGTCATTCCTTCTTAGATAACTTCATTAAACATATACCGTTAAGATTAAGGATCAATCTTAGAACCCCTCTTTGTTTTTTAATAATTTTTAATACCCTTATCTCCTTGTACTTATTTTTCCACAATGCTAGTTGTTAGCACTATTATTTCAATGTTGTATCATTTTCTTTCCCCTTTTTAAGAGGAGATATCCTTGAAACAAAGTCATAACATCTTGAATTCTATTCTATAGGCACTTTAAATATATTCCACACCCACTTTAAATATTTTCCACATCAAACTCCCAATTATTTATGGATTGTATATCGTACTAATATTTTCCCTTTGATAGAAAACATAATAATTGATTAACATTATCTCCTTTAATTTATATCACTAAATTCTCACTTCCAAATTACATCATTCCCAGTAGGTTGTCATAGTAATCATCACCCCATAATCTCATCATAAATAAGTTTGAAAAGTTTGTTGTTGATTGGTCCTCATCTCTTTGGGATATAAAAAAGTTTAAAACACTTCAACCTTCCAACGTTTCATTAAGTTTCCATAATGCATCACTCTAAAAGGTGTGCCTCTTAAGAAGTGCTAACATAAAGATCTTAGTGACAATGAAATTCATATAGTTATTTTTTAATACAACCTATTTAAGATACACATGACTTACATTAATTTCAAAACAATTAATTTGTGCATAATCCACCTTAATTCACTCAAATATGATTTTCTACACCTAGTTTTCACATGTAACTTGGAAATTTAGCCTATTATTAGTTTCAAATGTTACTTCATATTGGATGATCTCTTCCTAATGTTCATATATAGGATTTCATTACCATTCTTTCATTATTCAAGAGGCTACATCCTTAGAGAAAATTCAACCAACAAACTACCAATATTCACCATGAATCCAAAATTTCAATCGCTCCATCTAATTTAACCAACTAATCCACATCATTATTACTAGGTTTTTGTTTATTCACTTCTCCTCCAATGTAACTAATCAAATATGATCTCAATCCTTGCATCTTTTCTTCTTTTATTTTATTTTTTTTAATATTCAAATAAATTCTTTATCAATTATTACTCTACACTCAAATTTCTTATTAAATCAAATAACACACTCATAAAATTTATAAATAATAATTATATAAACCTTCATACAATGAAATATTACAGCATACTTCTAATAAATAATAAAATAGAATAATAACTTATCAATCCAAAGGTAATATATTAATATTAACTAAAAAAATTCAACCTTCATTAACCATTTCAACATAATACTTTAATGTCCATGGGCTCTTGTATAGACAATGATTAGGTGCTCTATTTAGACACTCCTTGATGTGAAGTCACTGGTTCAATTGCCCACCCCGATTGAGGTGATATGTTGGACATTATGAAGATGTAGTCTTACCAAACTTACAAAAAAAACATAGTACTTTAATAATAATTAAACAAATGCAAGCCCTTTCATTCACTTTATTAAATGGATGAAGCCACATCTTATAAATTTCTTCTCAATCTTTAAAACTTCTATTCATTTTTATACTATATATTAATATATGTTCTACATAACACTCATTATTAATATTTAAACTAATTATTTATTATTTATTATATAACTAGAATTACTTTTCCCAATAACAAACTCCTTCAAAAATGAAATTTTAGGCACAAAGCTTTATTATCCCTAACCTTATTTAAACTATTATTTATTATCCAACTAGAATTACCTTTCATAATAACAAAATGTTTCAAAAACAAAATTTTAGGCACAATTCATGCTTTTACACGTGATGTTTTTATTATCCACAATATTATATATTCTATTTTTTATTTTTTATTTTTAACACTTTACATGATAGCCATGAATACACATTGAAGTGGACAAAGGGTCAAAGAGAAGTCCATGCATCATGACAATGTATAGTATTGGCGTTGGGCGGTGCTTTCAAGAACCCCATTGTTCGATCCAAATTCCAGAAATGCCATTAACAGATTGGCAAATTTGGAATCAAGGTTTGGTACAGTGGTTGAAGAATCACAGTTCATTTGTCTATTAAATATTTAAATTAGACAAGAATAATATTAATGACTTTACATAAGTCTTACATGGCAAGATAAGTTGTATGGCAAGAAAATTTTTGTTGCTCACATGATTTAGATTTGCTTCAAAAGTTATTAAAACCTTGACTTTGAATTATTATGCTTTATCTTTATCCCATCCTTGTGATTGATTCAAATGTAGAGAAGTGGGAGAGAGCCTTCAAGGTAGGCTAGCAATTTTCATAGATTTCTGATCTTGATTTATTTTTTTTAACCACATATTTGAATTTTCAAGGACTCAAAATATTGATTTTGTTTATTAAAAGATAATATGAGGGTGCTCAAAAGCAGGCATTTTCCTTCACCTTGATATAGTTTTAGCTCACACAAAAGGGGTTGTGGCTCTCACAACACTTGGAACTTTTCATGGGCTCTTGTCACTTCATCGATCATTGTGTGAAGCTGACACAAGGTTAATAATCATTTAAATATTGCAGGTGCTATACAGAGGACTCGATAGGAAAATTCTACCAAATTGTTAGAGTTGGGGGAGAAAATTGACACTATAGACCCCAAGATAATCATTCTAGTTACGACATCAACCAACATCTCCTTCTCCTTGGATGAGGGTAATGACCAACTAGCGTGAATGCCTAGAGATTTTGGCCAATAGTTGTTATGACTCAATGGTTTTTGCTTACATCACTAATAGTCTTTTTTGTCTTCTCATATCGATGTATGTCAAGGTTTGGCACAACCAACCTGTTTTTATTAGCTTCTATTTACAAGATGCTCTAGTTAGATGAGATATTATCAATCCAAAGACTTTAAACTCATGTTATTGGTTTGGTTTCCCTTTAAGCATACCAATAACATAAAAATTTTAGTCTATGTAATCATCGTTTGACGTAATGCAAAGTGCTTAAATTATATATATATGTGTGATGGGTTAACTTAAATGTTAAATATTTTGAGAAATGAATTTAAATAATTAGATATTTTAACTTTTATGTAAAATGTATTAAGGTGATTTTTTTAAAACTACTTACTATTTTTATCAAATTAAACATAATATATATATATATATATATATATATATCTATATATATATATATATATATATATATATATATATATATATATATATATATATTATATATATATATATATATATATATATATTGACAGAAACGAGTATGGGGTGTTTGTATTTCTCTTGGGCTAAATGCCAAAAAAACTAATTACATAGAGGACTTATGTGTCTTGATGCGATTCACTTCTGTGAGTGAGCATGCCTCTAAAACTTGCAGACTTCTTCCTTGACATGGCATTGATATTTTTGATTTCTGAAGTTTTCCCCCACTTGGAGATACAAACAAATTGCTTTAAGAGCAAACAGTAAAACATGGTAGCATTTAGATTAAGGGATGGGATCCCATGAATATTCTTTGTCTTTTTGCTTGATCCCTGTTGAGAGGAGAGTAGCTTTATTGGCCTCTTTGTCCGCCTCTTTATTGAGGGATCTCAGCACATGGAAATAGTTCAACTTCTGGAAGCCTTTTCCAAGGCCCTTGATTCTAGATATCAGTCTTGCTAGCTTGAGGTCCTGCACTGGAGAATTAGATGTCATTGCATTTATAATGATTTGGGAGTCACCGATTACATTAGCTTCTTCAATATTTATGTCTTTAAGGAACTTGAGGCCTTGAAAGAGGGCTAGAGCCTTAGCTTGAATACTGGTTGTATGTCCAAGCCCCCACGCGAAGGAATGAATTTTTTCCCCATATGAATTCACAATGACACCTCCTGCACCAGCTTTTCCCAGGTTTCCCTTTGCTACCCCATCAAAGAAGAGAGAATGCCTTGAGAGCGATTTGAGCCAATCTTGAAAGTCATATTCAGATTTTCTTATTTGCCAGTTTTTGTTAGGGAGAGCGATTCTGACTGCTGGTTGGAATTGCAAGTCAACGAGGGAACCCAAAGTAATGTCCTATTGGCTGAGGTTAGTATCATCTTTAATATCAACTAAGCATTCCTTGATTTGGCATTTAATTTTGATTTCTAAAGCCTTGTTGTTCTAATTTGTGCTTCTGAAAATTCTTCTATTGCGTTCAAGCCAAATCTGCCAGCAAATAATCTTTGGAAGAGTGGCCCATGCTATTTTAATTACCTGGTTTTTAAGAGGCGGACCTAGATATCTGGCTGCCCAGTTGGAGAACAGCTCCACAGTGGAATAAGGCATCAAGAAGTTGGGATTTAGATTCTGAATGAAGGAGAGCCAGATTTGCTTGGAGAACTTGCATTCAAGTATTAAACGAGCAGCTGTTTCAGAATTTTCTTTGCACAACGAGCATATGGATGGCCCATGAAATCCTCTCCTTTGCAGAATATCATACGTGAGAATTCTTTCATGATAGAGTTTCCAGGCGAAAAAATTGATCTTGGGCCATGTGGGAATGCGCCAAACTCCTTCCCAGGGTGATGGATAAGGGGGAACGTGAGGCTTCTCATTTAGTTTAATGTAACCCATGGAAACCGTGTAGCCTTTGTCAGTCGATCCCCATCCTTTCTGATCCTTTTTCCTCATTTGCGTGGGTGCCAGGCCGTGTAGATGCTCTAGCAGCGTGGTCCATTCACTGCGCAGTTGGTCTGGCACTTCAACGTTTTTCCAGCCTACCCAAGGAGAATCTTGCCAAAGAGATATATCCCAGATGGTGTGCAACCCTTTTCTGTCCATCCAGGAGCGCAATTCTTTGATGGAGGTTCTGTTTTCAATGGAATCCATATTCATTACTGTATCAGTCCAGATGCTAATCTTTCTGCCGTTCCCAGGGATCCAGAATGAGTGCGTTTTGATTAATGGTCCTGCTTTTGCATACAGCTTGAGGAATGGTGAGTTCTGCAATTGGATCTCATTCTCTAAACATCTTAAACGAGGTCCTCTGAAATATTTTTTCTGTAGAGCAAGCTGGGCCCATCCAGGTTTGGGCGCAATGATCCTCCAAATGGTTTTTGCTGCCATAGCCACATTCTGATGACTTATATTTTTGAAATTCAATCCACCTTCCCATAGTGGCTTGGTAATAGTTTCCCAACTGATGAGAGGAATTTTCTTTTCATTCTGTTTTCTGCCCTTCCAGAAAAACCTGCGCATAAACTCATCCATTTTGTTTAGAATGGTCACTGGAGTGAGGAGTCTTGCAAATTGGAATAAAGGAAGGCTGGAGAGCACAGATTTTATAAGGACTGACTTGCCAGCAGCGTTGAGCTAGCAGTAGCCCCAGGATTGGATCCTAGACTTGAATTTTTCAAGTTGAGGATGCCAGTCTTTGATTGAAAGTCTCTCATGAAAAATAGGGAGGCCCAAATATTTAAATGAGGTTCAGGAGGATGAGGCTGCAAAACCCAGACATCTAGAAATGGCAGAGAGAAACCTAGGCGAGGTGTTCCAGCTGTATATGTGGCATTTATTCTTGTTGAGAGCGCTGCCTGAGGCCTTACTGAAGACATCCGGGGCAACTTTAAGAAGCAGAGGAGAGGGTGGCGCTGCCTAACAGCAGGGTGTTATCCGCAAATAAGGCATGGTTTATGCTTTTGAGCCCTCTAGCTCTACTCAGGCCATTAATTTCTTGATCTTGCATCTTTTTTTCTAACAGAAAGCAGAAGACAGAGGCTTGGATGACAAAGAGCAGAGGAGAAAGGGGGCATCCCTGCGTAAGGCCTCTCGAGGCTTTAAAAAATTCAGTGGCTCTTTCGTTTACAAGGGGGGCAATCCAAGGCTCTGAGATACATGCCCGGACCCACTTTATGAAATTTGCTCCAAAACCAAATTTTCACATGACTTTTAAAATAAATCTATGATTAACTCGATAAAAGGCATTTGCTAAATCGAGCTTGATCACCATACCTTATTCCTTTCGAAGAAGACTTGAATGTATTGTCTCTTGAACTAGAGTGAAGTTGTCCACGATTTGCCTTCCCTGAATGAAGCCTCCTTGATTTTCCGGAAAAATTCTTGGCAGGATGGGCTTTAGTCTATTTGCAATGACCTTGGTGATTAATTTATACCCAGTGTTACATAATGAGATCGGGCGAAATCTACTAAAGTTGTTGACGCCTTTTTCCTTTGGAATGAGGGCTAAGAAAGTGGAATTTGTGCCGCCTCCTATTTTCTGAGAATTTTGAGGCTTTTGTATCATTTTGAGAAGGTCCTTTTCAACAATCGGCCAACAGACTTGAAGAAACCTAGTGGAGAAGCCATCTGGCCCCGGGGCCTTGTCTAGATCCATGTCAAAGAGGGCCTTTTTAACTTCCTCTTTGGTAATTTTGGCCTCTAGAATCTTGTTCATATGAGGAGAGATCGCTTGAGGGATGATGTCTAGCAGCTCTTGGTGTTGGAGCGATTCCTGTTCGTCACTGTACAAGTTTTGGAAATGAGAGAAGGCTGCTTTCTTGATGTCTGCGAATTCCTTGTGCATGTCGTTGTCTTCCTTAATCTCAGAGATAGAGTTGAATCATTTCTTGGCTTGGGCTTGCTTATGAAAGAAACGCGTATTCTTGTACCTTGCTTTGAGCCACAGGTTTCGAGATTTTAATCTCCAGTATTCTTCTTCGGCTAAGCAGGCCTTATGGTAGCTCTGTTGCAGTTGAGTTTCTTGGTCTATCATCTCCTCTGTGATTGTGGTGCTCTCCATGTGGGTTTGATGAGTGGCAAGAGAGGCTTTGATGACTTTCCTTTCTGTTGTAGGATTGGAGAGGGTTTTGGCCCAACGTTTCAAGACTCCTTTAACCCTTCTGAGCTTTTCCTCCCAAATGAAGAAGGGTGAGCCTTTGACAGGCTGTCTCCAACATTCGTTGACTGTTTGCATGAAAGGGGGCTCCTTTACCCAAAGGGGACTAAATCTAAAGGGGATGGGGCCCAGATCTAGGTGGGCAAGGAGCTCTAGCTTTACAGGCTTATGATCTGAGACGCTGCTAGCAAGAATGTACATTCTAGGTTCTAGACCAAGTAACAGGAAAGAGCTTTGAATGAAAAATCTATCTAGCCTGGCAGCAATGTGTCCAGGGCCTACTCTTTTGTTAGACCATGAGAACTTACCTGTTGAGGGCTTGATGTCCAGCAAGTCCCAATCTTGCAAAAGATCCTCTGCCCATTCTCTTGTCGGATCTCGGACTGCACTTCCTCCCCTTTTTTCAGACGAATGAAGTGTGAGGTTGAGGTCTCCAGCAATGATTGTATTTTCCAGATTTGTCAGGTTTGCTTGTCGTCTTATAGAGTCCCATCAATCCTTTTTCTCCCGGATATTAACTGGAGAATATACATTGAAGAGACTGAAAATTTCCTTTGTGTCAAGATTTTGCATCTTTAGCAGCAACCAATGAGTGTTACTCGCTTCAAATATGAGAGCGTATTTATTTGAGTTCCATAGTGTACCAATCCCTCCCGAGGCACCCCTGGCTGAGATTACTCTTGCTTCACTTTTAGGCCACAGATTTTTGATTGCTTGCAGGAAGATTTTGTCTTCCATCTTGGTCTCCTGGACGAGAAGTATGTATGGGGCTTCTGTTCTTATGAGAATTCTTATGGCTTCTTCCTTAACTTTTCTCCCCAGACCTCTGCAATTCTAGGAGATGACCTTCATTATTTATGTTTCTAGTGGGCTCCCTTGGAGCCTTGGGGCTTATTTTTCATCATTTTGGGCTTTGAGGCTAGCAGTTTTTCCAGAGTTGATTAGCTGCCCTGTAACTTATCTTTGTAGGTTTGCTGCTCTCTTTTTTCTTTGTCTGTTTTGCGGCCTCTTGTAGATCTTCTAATCGAGGTTTGGGACTCTCCTATTTCTCCTTCTTCTTCTGACTCATCAGTTTCTTGCTTTTCTTCCTCATCCTCTAGGGCCATGCCTTTGGGGTTTTCAACTTCTTTGGGGGAAGCTGGAGGTGTTCTTTTACTTGAAGAGTCTGGCTTTTGTATTTCTACCTCTGGTGTGTCTTCTGTCAGCTGCGTTAGAGGGTCAAATTTGTTTTCTTGCGCTTTTTTGGGAGGAGGCCTCTGGGCACTAATCTGTAGATTGCCTTTGCCGGAGGGTCCACCCTGTTTCTGCCCCTTGTGGTTGGCTCTTGCTCGCCTGACTTGATTCCAGCCCTCTTCATTCCCTTTCTCTAGCTCTGCATTGGTTGGACAGTTCCTAGCGAAGTGCCCATAAATGTGGCATTTCCTGCATTTGAATGGCAGCTATTCATAATCCAAGATCTGCACATGGGACCAGCTACCTACTTTGATTTTGATTGCCTCTGGTAGACCCACCTCTAGATCTACTTCTACACAGAGCCTGACACAATTGTACTGATCCTTGTTGCTTGCTCGATCTATGAATTTCTCGAAGGAGTTGCCAGTATTTCAAGGAGTCCCAGTTCCAACAGTGAATTGGCAAATTTGGAAGATGAACCCATACCGGAACAGCCTTGGGAACATCAACTGCCAGGTCAAAATCCAGGGTCCATTTCTTTAGGTAGAGACCTTGAGGACCCATGAAATACGGTCCATTTCGAAAGATCAGATCTTTGTCTTCTTTGGAGGTAAATTCGAAAAGAAAATACCCTTGCCCTAGAAAATATGAGGTAACACTTTGACTGATAAGGGGCGCCCAATTCCTGTTGACCCATTTCTCTGTAGTTTTCGGAGAGGGCCAAAGTCCCTTGAATTGGCCAATAAGTCCACGATCCGCCAGCGACAAAGCTACTTGCATGGGGGTCTCCGGAGGCAAGGAGATCTCAGGAATTTCATTGAGTTTCTTGAGGAATTTTGAGGCATCACTTCTTTTTTCGGAGGCAAGCCTACTAGGAGCTGATTAAAAGCATCTACAACAGGATCAAAGGGCGGATCTTGGCCCTGTGTCTCCATATGGGCAGGCTTGGTGCCGGCCGCCACAAGGGCAACGCAGCAGTGGCCACGCCCAAGCTAGAGGGTTGAATGACAGTCTTAAATCCGATCAGGACTGATACGGGCAGGTCCACAGGGAGGAGAAGCCGCTGAATGGCGGGGAGGATCGCAGGTCCAGAGCTCGCAAAGGGCGGATCTTATGGGGAGCCGAGGCTCGCAGTTGCAGAAGAATATATATATATATGTGTGTGTGTGTGTGTGTGTGTGTGTGTGATGGGTTAACTTAAATGTTAAATGTTTTGAGAAATGAATTTAAATAATTAGATATTTTAACTTTTATGTAAAATGTATTGAGGTGATTTTTTTAAAACTACTTACTATTTTTATCAAATTAAACATAAAAATATATATATACTATAATATATATATATATATATATATATATATATATATTATATTATATATATATACTATATATATATAATATATATATATATATATATATATATAAGTTAGGGAAAATAGGCTAGGAGCAAGTATAATTTCTTTGTCCAAAGAATTATACAATTATCATTAAATCATAGGTTCATCTAAAAAAGACTAGTATGTTTTACATACTTGCTAGATAGCCTAGTATTATGCTTATAATTGAGAGCACTATTATTTTTGAGATATAAGGACAAAAAAACTATAAACATATGGATATCAAATAGAGTAGGAGTCAAATGCTACTACTTCAAGGCTTCCAACATTTCCTTCAGAGGCTTCAAACTCCAATCCAATTGTCTTCTTTACCAGTGTGGAGACCTTGTGAGCTAATTTTTTGATTAGTAATTTAAGAGCATCTAGTAAAATCAATATTTCTTTGTGTGCCTAACTTCTTTTAACTAGAACTTTCCCCAAGATTGTCTTGATTTGATAATATAAGTCCATTGTTTGGAGATACTTGGTATTTTTGCTTCTATTGATACATGTATTTGGGACCCACTACCCCACATATTCCTCAATGTCATCACCATGAATGCAACTTCTTTTCACCTTAGTTTCAACCTTTGCAACGCTGATTTCTACATGGGCTATTGGAGATGTGTCTTACCAATATAAAGTAACAAAGGCCTTAGTGCCTATAGAAATTAGTTGACTACAATGTCCTCTATGGTATTTTCAACTGGTAGTACAACTAGAGCCAACCATATTGAAGCATGCAAGAGACGAAAGGGTATTAAGGCTAGGGATTGACGAAAAACAAGCCACTCCCTCAAGGCTAGAGACTAATTAGAAAAGAGTACTAGTCCAGAAATAATGGAATAGAAGGGATATAAAGGCCAAGAGAACTGAGTAGTCTATGACATTGATAAGATAGGACCCTTGACATTATCTAGCTAGTTGATCCCAAAAATAGAACCTTTCACATGTAAATTCAAGAGAAAAAACCAGTGAGATTAACTTACCTAAAGAGGAGGTGTGAAATGGCCCCAAGGTAATGAGAAAGTCTAGATATAGCCAAACCTTTTCATCCATTATTGGGATGATAGTGGTAGGAGGTTCCCTTATAAGTTACGAGAAATCATGCTTTGAGGTGGAGGAAATATCTTATGGAGACCCATAATAGCAAGGAGTTCCCAAACCTTCGTCATAAATTTTTGCATGTTATGGGTGACCTCCCACTTTACCATCAACCCAAAACTTGAGGCATGGATGGGTATTAGTAATGTTGTACTTATTGAGGTGCATGGGTGGTGTGGTCCAATCACACCATATAAGGGAGCACTATCGTCTTGAGCTATGGTAAGATAATCCTCTTTTAAAGGGTCTTGGGTAGCTACATTGCAATGCATGTCTACTAGTGACTGGTCACACCTAAGGCCTTCATTAGCAAGGCAATCATCAATTTCACTTCCAAATTGCTTGAGATGATATGGAATAAGTGTTGCAAGTTGGGGAATGATCCAGGTGGCTCCAGACACGCTAAGAATTCAAAAGTGGCTCAAAATAGCTCAAAAATAAAAGTCATCAGATTGAAATGAAACCAGAACCAGATCCTAGTGCTCGTCATCCTAATTCCAATGGTGTAAACGCTACTCAAATCTGAGTTTGTATGCTCAAGATATTCACGGTCATAGTTATGATCAAACTTGGCCAAGTGGCAGTCCCTAATGAGGCAAAAATTTGGCAAAATCCTGACGTACAAAATTTGGCCAATGGAAAGGGAGAATTTCATTCCTACTTAATTTGTCCAGTGACCCTTAAAAAATGGCGGAAAAGTATTAATATGTGGTCTAATAAATAATATAGATAGCACGATATAAAAATTAGAATATATATAAAATTAAAAATATATATATAAAATTGGGGCAACAAGCTACCACCCCTTCCATTCCCGAATTCTTATATGTTATATATTACAAAACAGGTCAAGGCTCGCAGGAGACCTGGGACCCCAGCCAACGACTGACGACTGATTCAAAAAATACAACACACCATAAACCGGGGCTGACGGGTGTTGAATCTGTACCGAACGGTGGGCCGGCCCGACAACAACTACTCCACATAAACACAATGCACCAACCCACATCCCACTGCAACCATTTCTTTTCATTCCATAAACTGTTAACTAGTGACCACCAACGGTTATAGCGAACTCGCTAATTATAATATACCACTGCTCCAAACCACAAACGACTCTATGTCATAAAACATTAATGATTATGCCGCCAACCCATTACACAACACACCATTTAAAAAATAAAAACCCTAGTAGGGGGAGGTCCGTAGATTTGACCCTGGGACCTCCATCCCCCATATTTAACCTTTAACCATTACACCAAGTGACGGACCTTGAAAGCTTCGCCCACCCAACGTTATTTAAACTGACATTTTTCACCATTTCGACCATTAGAGAACTAAGAACAAGTAGAGATGGAGCTAGTATGGGAACCCAGAGCCGGAACCATGCGGCACAAATTTTGACATAGAGGAATATTCTATAGGAAAATTCTTGAAGAATATTTTTGATGCTTGTGAGGAATCTTTAAGATTCCCTAGAGGGTGATTTTTTAGAGTGACAGAAACATGCCAACTTTATACTCAAAAGAACCAGAATTTCACAAGGAATGTGATGGTGTGGTCCATTCACCCATCTGAGCAGTAGAAATTCAGGTGTCTAACAACAAATAATCTTTGTAGAATCTCATGGACTCTAAAAGATTCCCTTGGAGGCTTATTTTTGGCAAAGGTGGAATGATGCCAACTTTATAGTCATTTTTCATAAAATTTCATAGGGATTGCAATGATGTGCTTAGAATATATATCCAAGCAGTGGTTTTTTTAGCCATATTCAGGAAGAAATCTTCGGGGGGATCTTCGAGATTCCCGAGGATCCAAAATTTCACGGTGTCAGAAAGGGGAAAATTTTTATAGTCGCTTGACGTGATTTCACGCCACGAATTCAACAATGTAGTCCATTTTTTTAGTTGAGCTTTGCATTTCCGGTCATCCCTAAAAGTGGAGGTATATGATGAAGTGATGCCATGTTTTTTTGTTTTTTTGTTTTTTTCTGAGATGATGTTTTTGTTGTTGAGATCCTTGATTCCATCATGTTGAAAGGATGCTTTTATGCCACATCATGTGAGAATTTATTAACTTGTCATGTTGAAGGAGGGATTATTTGAGTTAGAGTTCCTATAGGGAGAATGTCTTGAGGAGATACATGCCACTCTGGTTGAGGGTATGTATCTTTGTAATGAAAAATAATGTACCATGTACTCATCATCATCTTGTAACATTTAATGAAGCTGCCTCCCCACTCTTGACACTGGGCCTGGAGACGTAACCCACTCTGGGTGAACTCAGTTATAAATGTGTGTGTGTCTTTTGATTTGATGGTCATCATTATGTGTTTTCTTCTTTAAATCATGCACATTTGGTTGTTTTATATTCTTTCACATGCAATTATGATAACATCACAGAAGTAAAATATCTTGGTTAATTCTAGTAGCTGAAGATATCTGGATCAGGGAAGGAGATTGTTTATACACTATAAACCCGCTTCAAGGTGCTAGTTGCCAGATATTTTGTTGGTAACAAAGACTTGTTACATCTTTTTGAGCATTTGGATCACTTATTATGAATCCCCTTATTCAATAAATTATGTGCATCCTTATTGAAAAATAACACGAGAACAAATTATATGTAAAATAGGTTTGTTACATTATTATTATTTGTGCCATGACATATAACATAAATCCATAAAATTTACCCTTGGTTGTCCCTAAACATGCCTCTAAATCTAGCCAGGCCTAGGTTACCTTTAGAGGGACCATCAAAATTTGGTTTAATGATATTTGGAGGATGGGGGCCTCCCATTTAACTAGAATAATGTTTTGGGCGAAATTAATAAGTAGGATAGAGAGCATTAGTTGGGCTAACTTTGAGTTCATTTATTGTGATTATATCTTGATCATTACTTTTTCCATCTTGCTCAGTCCAGTGGGATATTAGAATATTTCCTTTATGATTTTCTTTATTTTCTCTAGATATTTTGTATTCTTGGGAGAGAGATTTAAAGGTTCTTTTGTTCCTTTCTTTTTGGATCTCCCATAAAATAAAACCTAGGAAGAGCCACCAAGCTCAATTTAGAAATGGGTGTGTGAAAGTAGAAGATTTCCAATTAGTAATGGTGTCAACAAGGATGAATCTATTTTGATCAATGTGTTAGAAAGAAACAACTCCTTTTCCCAATAAAGTTGTTGCAAAAGGGGAAATAGTTAGAAGATGTTTTGTGGTTTTCTTATTTGGTCTGCAAATATGAAAAACATGGGCCTTGGAGTTCTCATGGAAGCAATTTGTCCCAAGTAAGAGTTTTTCCATGTGCCAAGAGCCAAAGAAAAAGAGAAATTTTTGGCCAAAAGTTTTATTTCCAAATTTTATCCCATATTCCATGTGTGGGGAGATCTAAGTGTTTTATCACCAAGTTATATGCCAAATTGAGATTAAAGTATCCTCTATGTAGAGTAACCCACACATAGTTTATTCCCTGCCACTTGATTTTGTTGGGAAAAAATACTAAAGTAGGGGTGGGGGGGGGGGTGGAATCAATATTTTTATTTCAATTAATATTAAATTTCAAATTCAAAGAAGTGTATGCTATTGTTATTCATACAACTTGCATGTGCACGCGCATTCAGTGAACAAAAGTCGCGTATGTGCATATTGCTAATTTTTCACAATTTCCATCAGTTGTTTAACTTAACCATTACATCATTATTTAATTAGGTATTCATTATGCAGTAACCATGAGTAGTAAAGAGAAGATAAATCATAACACATAAGAACCACATCAACACATATGGGCGCCGAGGTTTTAGGTGGAAACCTAATGTGGGAGAAACCACATTTGTTATTATCCCTCTCTTCTTCTTTTAGGAGGCTACAACCTCCACTCATTCTCCAACACCCACTGAAAGGGAGCTACAACCCCCTAATCAAATTTATCAAGCTCCCTTACTGAAGTCTCCAACCCTCAACACCTCAGTGGATCACATTTCAGAATTTTCACATTCGATCCACCTATCAATCATCCATCAAAACATGTAGGCTACCACCCAAACTCACCAGATATTAAGATACCAAAAACTGAATTACTGAAGACCAATACTAACATTGAATGCCACTATTTCCAATCACTAAATACCAATAAAATCACTGAAGAAAACCAATCATTCAATAATGATCAAGTAAACATGCTCAATGAATACCAATCAACCCCCTGTACATATATCATTGATAAACCTCAAAACTAATAACCAACCTCAAATCATCAATAGATACCAAACATCCAAATCAAGACATCATTGACAATCAAAAATAAATAATACATAACCAATCTACTGTTATAACCAAGCAACACTACATACCCTAATCAAAACAAAATATACATGTGATTATCATTAAAGGGATCCAAGTATATACGTGCTTCCTATGCATAAAGCCAACATACAGGTTTTAATATACTAAATACCAAAGCTTCTTTAAAAAATAATTTTTGTTGTTCAAGGAAAACCTAATCACATATATTAATCAATAGCAAAACAACTATTAACAACCCAAATCAAGCAGTAACCCAAAAAAACATATTATCTCAGAATGTAAATGCGACTTTTTTGAAGTAGAACTACATATATACGTGGTATTAAAAAAAACAACATGCATACAACCAAATTTTTTATTATCTTAAGCACACAGACCACAGAACTAATAACATCAAACTCAAATCTACTATTGCAAATAACTCTTGATCATTCATTTACCCTGCATACACCACTGTCAATATCACAAATAATTATTGATGATGCAACTTAATTAAGCATATCCATTAGCCTTTAATATACTTTCAGATATTTCAGATATGAGCCTCCTCCTTGCTCCCTAATGCATACCTATTCTAGATTAGATCACACATGAATAATCCATCAAATGCACACACAACTCCTTGATATACTTCTCCTTTTATAACCATTTTTGTTTCCAATACCACATGAAAACTCATTGGGTTTATTGTTACTAAATGTTTGATGAGATCAAATATCCATTGTGGTCACAAAACTACAGGATATTACAATGGGAAAAGCTCATGGTTTTCTATTTTCCATGGTTGAGATAACACATGCGACTTTTGTTCATTAAACCTGAGTACGTATGCAACTTTGCTTCATAGAGGCTGCGTATACTTTTCCAACTTCACATTTTCATATTTTCTCAAATTAAACCCGTGACAAGGTTGCCAATATACTTCCTCATTTCTACAATACCCGTATCAATATTCATGTCATCTACAACAGTTCTCTAAGACATCATATTATAACCAGGTTGAAATCAAGGACATATTTGACATGTAGGTTGCCATCAAGGACAACATATTAGCCATAATGCAAATAGATTTTTAATTTTCCTAGCACTTACTTCTTGCCAAAAATATTCCCATAAGAGCCCTCCAATAAAGGATTCAAAGCTTCTTGTGGTAGCTAGGATTACTAACAAATATTTACAGGTTGTGGAGCCCAATAGTGAGAGATCAGGGTATTTCTTTGGTTCATCATGACTTCTTGAAGGGCTTAAATATCTTCCCTTGTTGGAAAATTTGGCATTTGATGCCATGAATCATCCCAAAATAAAGCTGATTGATTGTTATGAACCTCCTAGAAGCAATGCTTTTCTATTAGATGCTTATTTTTTCATGATGCATTTCATATGTCAGAACCAACATTGGTCCCATCCATTTATTCAAGATATTGTTCAGTGATGTTTGTCACATATTTCCTTCTCCATATTCCCCCCCACAGTTCACTTGCACTATGGAGCCATCTCCACCAAGTTTTAGCCCCTAATGTTACACTTAAGATTTTTTGGTCTTGCAAACTAAGACTTATTAACAATTTCGAAAAACAAAGTTTATCCCATGAAATCAAGGCCTTTTTTTTCACTTCTATAGCTCCTCCTCACAAAAATATTGTTGCAAATTGCTAACAACCTTGAGATTTTTTTTTTAGCAATGTTAGTGCAAAAAATAAAGTTAAGGAGAGTTAGGAAGCTTGTAATTTTAAGAGAACAAAATGTCTATCAATCCAAATTTTGCTCTAATGTATTAAGAAGATCCTATCATGTGGCATGGAAAAGGGAATTTTCAACAAGAGGAGAACTCATGTATTTGGAAGGAAGGGAGCTCCACTTAAATCATATAATCCTAGAGATATTTAATTGAACAATAGGTGAAATATTGAAGAAAAATATTTGAGACTTATTGTGTTTAAAGCTGGTTCTAGAGGCTACCATGAAAACTAATAATACATGTTTGAAAGCATATGCTTCACAAACTATTGGTACTCACATTAATAGAATATGATTGAAAAAGTGTTTGTGAGATGTAGTGAGATCATCCCTAAAAATCTTGAGATGTTTGATTTTATTAGAGTCCACTACTGCTTTAAGGGAGCAACCCAAATCCTTCTACCATTAATATAAAAAGGAAAGAAGAAAGTGGGTCCTCTTTCCAGATGTCTTATGGAGAAAATGTGGATGAGGGTGAGCCATTGATAAGAATCAAGAAGAAATCCCTAGAGGTGAGAGATATAATCCAGTTGGTCCTTTTTTCTAAAAACCTAAAAGCTACAAGAACATGTTGCATGTACTACTATTTGAGCTTCTTGAATGCATTGGAATTATCTAGCTTAATGAGCATTCCTACTTTTTTGGAAGTTTACAAAGAACATATTATTTCATGGTTGAGGATAATTCTAACCAGGATTTGTAGACCCTCTATATAACCTGATTACTTTGGGGATTTAGTCTGGAAGGAGCGGGCTTCAACCTATTGGCAATGCCTTTTGTTATGTTTCTGTAAATTATGTTGCAAAGTAAAATTATCTAAAACTTGTTAGGATATTTAGCATTATCTTCATTAAGGATAAGAGTGAGAAAAGTCACATTAAGGGATAGAAGAACCAAAGAGGTTATATGATAATTCTCAACTAGTTCCCATACATCCTACTATATTATTGACCAACATGCGTAAAATAATTCAAAGGTAAATACGTACAGCCCCATGGATTTTCCTTGAGGCATATCCATGATAGCATATTCTACTTCTAGAGGTATGTTTACTTAGAGTAAAATTTTTCTATATTATTGTGTAACGAGGCAAGGAATATTATTCATAATGTTCCAAATTAATACTCTATAATCCCTCTATGGTTCTAAAATAAGAGATTAGTAAAAATTTATTAGCTCTTCCTCAATATGATCATGGGATAGAGTTTATTACCTTAGTAGGATCTGATGGTTGAAATTATGTTGTGGTGTCTATGTTGAATCATGGAACAATGAAAGAATGTGGTATTTTTATCCCATTCCTTCAACCAACACATATGATATTATTGTTTCCACAATATCTCATATTTATTTCGTTCCTCAATCTAAGTCTAAATATGGGATTCTTGGTCGAAGACAATGTTAGTATTTCCCTTCAGAATTACTTACTACTTGACTTGCTCCATTTCATTTACCAATTCCCTATGGAGTTAAAAAAATCCTTTTAACTCCTCCTGATTCCATTTATAGATACGAGACTTGAGATATTTGAGGCTGTTTGATGGAAAATTCTCTCTTGCGGACATGCGTGAATCACCTAGATATAGTGATCTAGAAACAACAGAAACAAAAACCTTGTTCTATCCTTAGAGAAATTAGAATATGGAGGAAGGAAGTACCTTGAGTCAAATGCAAGTTCTCCTTTCTCCCTACTTGTTAACTTTAGCTCCAGCTCCAAATGCTAAAAATGTAACCTATGAAACAATTATAACAAGCACGAGAACTACAAGATACACATAAATAGACTAATATCTCTAATCAATGAGTCAAAAAGGAATTGAAATACATATGCATAAAATAGACATAAGAATAGGAAAACAAATCTTTTTGTATTAATGAAACGTAGGAGAAGATTACAACCCTTTTACAGATTTTGACCATGTAGATGTATCACACCAAACTTATTCTTCCTTAGCCACAAAAAAAGCCTTCAATCACAACTAAAGGATGGTAATGGATCCTTAGGTAAAAAGAAACAACATTAGGGCATAAATAAGAGTCTCCAAAGCCAACCCAAACTCTATGGGAGGTAGTGAATTTATAATGTAAATAGGGTAGTTTTGGTTTTACCAATCTAGGACTTAGATCCACATATGAATGAGGATAAGCTCTAGGGATAAGAGATAATACCTTTAGGATAGGAGTTCAAGATATCAATCAATAGTAAATGGTTAAAACCACCTTAGAAGCTTTTGGAAAGAGAAGATTCATAATTTCTTCTTATTTTTCCTGAAATTCTAGAACCATCTCACCTACAACAAAGGTAAAATGTGCTAGTCACTACAATTGTTCAGTTATGCAACATGCAACTAATGCAAGTGGCTAGAAGGTAGGGTTCACTAGGGCCAAAACTAGGTTTTTAAGCTGATTAACCCAAAATTCTTGGAAATTTTGGAGAGATAATGCTTAAGAATTTGAAAAGAGATGATTGCAAGGTGTCAAGGATGTTGATTGATCCGGTTGCTAGTCCATTCGAGCATATGTGAAAAAATGAACTGTAACAAATTCCCCCCCCCCCCCAAAGTACAAAGTCAGAAGCACTGGCTAAGGACTGCGATGCTTTACTTTGTGACAAATCCAGATCAAGAAAAGGTTGCTTGAAATCATCATCTATTACAATACATGATCATGATATCATTTCTGAGGTAGGAATACTCATACTCAAACTATAAGCCAATATTACTTGTACAATGATAAAAAAGTCTCGTCCATGGATGACGAATGGTGGACGTGTGCTTGGATGACTTCCTGAATGATCATAGCCATCATACTTTGTGATTTGGTATGAATCCTTAAGTTGCAGCTTGGATGGATGAAACTAGATTTGGGGTCTTCTACCTCATCACTCAATAGTACGTGTCTAACCATGTGAATAAATGAGTTGGATTTGAACATGGTAAACACCATATGATTACCAGCCAATGATGTAAGCCATTAACAAATAAGAGAGAAACCGTCAATAATGATAATGGCCCTCAAGGTACTACAAAACAATCCATGTGGTGTGAATGAATGAGTTAAAGTCAAACACCACACATAATCTCTCGGTCAAAGACCAATGATGAAAACATTTTGCTGAAGGCGAGGAAACTTGTCATTGAGGTATGCAAGTTCCAAGGCACCAAAGGGAGTTTCTATGTTGATTTCATGGATAATGTATTGATGTCAACAAGAAGTGACCTGTCGTAGGAGGGTCTTGATGTATCCCCCATCAACGACATGAAACAGGGATTTGAGATAACATGTAATGATGACAAGTTGGTTCAAGAGAGGGAGACATGAGGTAAGGCTTAAGGTATTATAGTAGATGTTAATTGAGGGTGCAATTTCTCTTGAAAATATCGATGACACTAAATGTAGTTGGAAATATTGACTCAAAGACCCATGATGAAGGTGCGATCAATAGTGAGGCAAGTGTATTCCCCAACCCAAAGTAGTCACAAAGAGGAAGTGAAAGACTGTTATGTTCAAGAGCGGCTCACTACGATTAATAGATAAAATGCCCTATTTTACAAATTTCCCAACCATTTCTAGCCAATATCTCTTTATTTTTGACAAGCTTGAGGAGGATAACATATGCTTGATCTATAAGTTCATCCTTAAGATGAATCCTTCTGAGTATTTTTAACAAAGAGAAGGATTGGTTTGGTTTCATCATGCTTAGTGAGTCCATCATTATTTAATAGTTTTATGAGTCTAGTGAAGGTGTAACTCAAATCCCTTTTCATGTTTAGAGAGTTTGAAAAAGAGGTGAAAAAGAAAACTCCCAAAGGTTCCTTTTCGTAAATTTAGTCTCGTGGGTCTGAAAATGTGCAAAGCAATAGCTAGGAGAAACTTTTAGCCATGTTTGAGGAAAGTATTCCTTTTTCTTAAATAATCCATCCTTATCCAGAAAAGGGTTAAACTTATATGTCTTTTCATTTACTTTAGCGAGTTCGAAAAGACAAGTGCTCAACAATCTTTTCATGTTTTGGGTCTGAAAATAGTTGAAAGACGACTCTAGGTGGTTCCTTTTTTGTAGGTTTAACAAGCTTGAAAAAGTAATAAAAGTGTACTCATTTATCAAAATGACATGTATTTAACTTATAATTTGCATTACATCCTCCAGTTACCTTTTAAATTGCTCAAAACACCACGAAAATATCAACAATAGATGATAGATGGTAAAAAATAGGTCAAAATATTAAAACAATGACTAATTTTGACCATAAAAAGTGAAAAGGTAATTCATTTCTTACAATTTTCATTTATACCAAGTTGATTGAGCTCTCTGATTATGACCAATCTCGTGGACCATTTCCAGTAGCATCAGTTACAAGTAAGAGATCTATCATTTCTCTTCATTTCTATGGTTCTCATTTCTTGTTTCATACATTTTTTAGGAATTTTTTTTGAGTTTTTTGATTTAGAAAGTCACCCTCATCCCATTGCACCCCTCCTATATCATGAGGTGTAATGGGCTAATAAAATTAACACTGAGAAAGGTGACCTAGCGTACTCACAAGTGGGGTTGAGTACGATGAGTCACTCTGTCTAAGAAGAGACAGTGCTATGGACACAAAGGGTTTTCAAAAATTTAATTTGAATGATTTTTCTCCCAAATATGTTCTAATTGCTAACTTATGTATATTTTCATGTTATTTTGTAGACGTTCACCAGAGAGAAATGGCTTTGACCTAGAGAGAAAGAAAGCATGAGGCTCAATACATGGTTGTTACCAATGACCTAACAACAGTTCAGGCTTTGAGAAGTTGTGGGCTTCTCAAGTTTTTCATGATTTTGGGCATGAGGGCCCAGTCAAATTTATTGGAGTATTTGGTTAGATGATTGGACACATAGGGAAAATACTTCAGGTTTGGAGTACACACTTTTCACAATAGATGTTAAGGTCGTCTACTTCCTGACAGGGCTGTCATGGAAAGGAGCTCCCATTTCACTATCTTGATTCAGGAGAGGTGAGGAAACAATGAATGATTAGATTGTTGGATGGGAAACTTGAGATAAAGGATGTTGTATCGCTTCCTCTCAGGGCAATCCTTTTCACTATTACCTTGTAGGCTAATAGTGTTGCTTTACACTTAACCACCAAGACCTAGATACAATATGCCTTATAGTGCTTGGAGCCTACAATATTTAACTGGTGTGAAGTGGTTCTAGTCAAACTAAAGGAACAACTCAATCGAGCAAAGACAGGATGACTGAAGAACTTTGGATATGGTTCTATCATTGTGTCATTTTCCTTAGAGAAGATACCATGACTTTGTCCTCAACGAATATCTTGTGAGTTTTCAAGACCTAGAGTGCCTCGTATGAGCTAGTGTGTATATTTGATGTCTCGTCATGGGGGGATAACTACGATGAGTTTCACCCCTACTTTCTTCATATGGCTACAAAAGAAGCTACTTATGGTTGAGGACTACCCACATGCTTGAGTTGGTTTCCGCTGAGACCCAGATATTGTCTTACCCGAAGGCGAGCAATGGAACAATGCAGGTAAAACACATTAATTTTGAATATTTTTGGTATTTTGGATTTTTGCAATTTTTATTTTATGTTTTTTATGTATCTAAGACTAACTATTGGTATTTACATATAGGTTTTGGACCTGTGCGACCAGTAGGCATGTCGCCTATTCATCGACGAGCATAGTCACATCTTGTACAGGCTAAGTCTTCAAGGATAGAGGAGGAGATAGATGATCCCGACACTGCGGAGATACTCGCTGAGTTCGAACATCATATTGAGGGTTTAACCCATAGTATACCAAACATAGGGATTAATGAGGCCCCTATTTGTCTGCAGTGATACACCATAGGAGTGCTAGAGCGTATCAATCATTTTCTCTGCAAAGTTACTCGAGTGATTGTATGCTATTGAGAGCACCATAGGGATTTTTTTCCTAGGAGGCTCTTCAACTGTATTTTTCTACATGTATTTTGATATTATAGGATGTGTGGCCATATGTGTCTCGGACACAATTTTTGTAAAACCAAAAATTATATACAATTTTATATCTATGGATGTCTTTTACTTTTATTCTACTCTCTTGGACAATATATGATGATGGTTTGTGTATTTACATGTGTTACAAATGTCTATCCAATACACAATTGGCTAATGCATCTGTAAATGTATAAATACTCCAAGGAACATGTTGATAATGGATGTAATCAAAATGTCATTCTAAGAGGTGAACCCTTAAAAACATGCGTAATAAAGTTGGACTTCTTACTGATTATACGTTGTTCAAAATGTTGTACCACAAGTTGTGAATCAATTCTGGCAACTAAATGATGAATGCCACATGAAATAGCATGAGATAAAAATTTTATCACTGCGCTATATTCAACAATGCTATTAGTTGAGTGACCTATACAAATCCCTTGTAGACTCACTAACTGGTCATCGGGAGCATAGATTTCCCACGTTGTGGAAGAAAGGTTTTGAGTACTATGAATAGTTCCATCAACATAACCAACATACAGCTGAGGGAACACTAACATCTGAAAATAAAATGAAATTCAAGATGAGCAAAGGTGGTAGAAAACTCTAGAAAACCACACTATAAATACACTAGAAAACCTATACAATATGTACATAGTGACTATACAAAAGAAATATAAGCATAGTATTTTTCAGGTAAAACCCATTTTAGGGTTGTGTGAAGGGAATTCCATCAAATTCAACTAGTTCATAGGCCCATTTTTCTAGTACATGCTTAACTATAGACATACCTAACCATAATGGTTCGAAATTCCCAACTCCTAATTTGTCATCTTCTTAGTCGTATAAAAAGACTAGGTCACCTTCCGAGAAGGCACAAGGTTTAACATTATGGTAAAATTGTGCTTTGACACGTTTTTTGTGAGATTCATTGGTCATTGCAATGTCACGTCGGGTCTCATCTAGGTGAGTTATGTGCAAAAAATGTTCTTCTTCGGCGAAAGTCAAAGGAAGAAACTCGATGGCCACTTTTAAGGATGGAATCTCACATTCAATGGGGAGAATTGCTTCTAGACCATACAATAACTAAAAGGGTGTGAATCTAGTTGTTGTTTGGACAAATGTTTGGTATGCCCATAAAGCAGAAAAAATAATGGTGGGCCAATTCACTGTATGAATCCCTATAATGCATTGGAGCATCGTTTTCAAAAAATTATTAATGACTTATTCTTGCATGTTAGCTTGTGGGAAATATGGAGTTGGCTATCATGCAGAAGATTACCTACTTGGAAGTAAGTGCAGAAATTATATAATTTTGAAAATGTTTTCCATGGTATATAATGATGGCTTGGGGAACACCAAATTTGGAAATAACATGATTGAAAAGGAACAATGCAATAGTTTTGCAACTATTTTCAAATGTAGGCATCGCTTTGGCCCATTTTGTAAAATAGTCTACAACAACAATAATGTAGACATGCCCCCCAACCGAATAAGGGTTATAGGTCATGAAGTCAATACCCCATTTGGAAAAATGTCTAACAACAATAACTAGATTGATAGGAGTAGGTGGAGCACAAGATTTCCTATTAAAACTTTGACATGCGTGACATTTCTGGACTACCATAATACAATCTCGAAACATGGTCGGTTAGAAACAACTGACACGTAAAAGATTTTGGGCATTCACATAGCCAAACATGTGTCCACCGCATGCTCCATCATGGAAATCATTCAAGGCTTTCTTGGCCTCCTCATGATTAAGACAACGTAAAAAAGTTGAATCAACACCATGGTGGTAAAGGGTGTCATCAGTTATGATGTATTGATGAACCTGGTATCATATTCGACGCTGATCATAATGAGTAGTATCAGGACATAAATTTTTGGTCTAGAGATAAATGATGATATATCCATATGAGGGATCAACATAATCGATTAGAAACAACATTTTATTTGGAATAGAATCACCAACTGTTGATTCTAACTCAGAGGAGGGAAGGTCACAAATTAGTTCAATAAAGACTAAAAATTTCTTTGATGTGGACTTAATGGATTCAAAATAAAAATCTTAAAATACAACTATCCACTTTGAGTACTTTCCCCCCAGTAATTGATGTGACAAAATGTAAGTCATTGGGTTGCAATCAAAAAATGCAGTAGTCTTTCGAAGGAGGATATAGTGGAAAAATATCTGGAAACCTTGTACAATTGCCAAAGCTAACTTTTCGACATGTGAATACTTGGCTTAAGCCTTAGTCAAGTTTTGAATCAAGTAATATATGGGGTTTTCATCTCCTATGTCATCTTTTTGTGTACAAATTGTGGTGTAGATTTGCAACTGCTCATGAAAGTTTAATCAAAATCATAAGACACAAACCTACTCTACTTCTCTACGAAATTCAATTCACAGTTTAGAACATCAATCATAAACATGCAACAAGTAATAACACACATGCATACAATATTTTTCTAGGGTAAAACAATCTTCTAAAAACCCCTTTTCTTGCTTGCATTAATATGATGAATAGAGATGTATTACAATTTCTTTTCTCAACTGAGCACAATCTGCAAGTGAATAACCTATCTCTCTGTTCACTGAGAAGCTCTGACCCAGACTTAGTAAATTTTTTTCTCTGCTTGAATCCCTATTTCCTTAAATTTTTTTCTCTACTTGAATCCCTATTTCCTTACATAATTCCTTGAGAAATTATGCCCTTATTATTTAGGAAATTCCTCAAATGGATTGCGCAATTACCAAGGTTGATCATTTGACTGCATGAAACACCTGTACACTCAAGACTAGTCTACAACTAATGTTACACTGCCTTGGAATCTCAACCACAACTACAGAACTTGAATTATTTGTGTGCACTAGCTATTTTGGGCTGATTGATCAGTTAACTGGATGATCACTGAATTAGACTGAAGCCTCACTACACAACTGACCTTAAACTAGTTCCTTTAATAGTTAGAACTAGTTTAACTGAAAACAACTTGAAAAAACTGACCTTGATTGCTACAAACTAGAAATCACACACGCTTAATTGAACTCCAACGCCTCCAACTCGAATTTAATGAGTAAAATGGGTGACACAATCCATGTCACACAAGATAACTGGATCCAAGTTGCCTGCTGAAGTGGAAATTCGAATTTTCTCAAGTTAATCAAGGAAAATCAAAATTGCGAATTTCTTGCTTCAATTTTCAACACTCCCTCTCAGTAAGAAAGGGATTGTCAACCACCCCTATCTTTCCCCTATGGAACTCGAACTTCCCTCTTGACAAGGCCTTTTAAAAATGTCAGCATCTTGTTCCTCCGTTGGAATGTATTGTAGACACATTATCTGCCTTTGTACACAGTCCCACAAATGTTGATACTTGATATCTCTATGCTTGGATTGATTGTGAAACAAAAGATTCTCAAAGAGCTTGATGCATCTTTGATTATCATAGTAGATCATAGTTGGATCCATCATTTAACCAAACAATCCTACAAGTATTTTTCTCATCCAGATCTCCTCACATGCTGCTTGACTTGCAGCCATGTATTCTGATTTTGCTAAGGCGAGTGCCACAAATCTTTACTTCCTGCTATACAAGGAAACACTGTGGACCCAACACTAAATTAACCTGATATACTTTTTCGGTCGGATGAATTCCCTTCCCAATCTGCATCTGTGAAGCCACACAAATTCACTCCCTCTATCCATCTGTACCATAGAAAAATTGGGTAGTTCCTCTAAGGTACCATAAAACATTCTTAGCTGCCTTCTAAAATAATTTGGTTGGCCTAACCATAGCTTGGCTCAGTTGGTTGACTGCATAACACATATCTAGTCATGTGTTCACAAGATACATGAGTGAACACACTAACTACTAATAAATAGTAGCATCCACTTCTTCACTTGAAGTGCCATCTTCGTTCCTCTAGTTGGTCTCTAAAGGTGTCTTGTTGAGATACAAACAATTACTCATCACCTTGCCATACTTCCAACCCCAGGAAGTAGTGCATGAGACCCATGTCCTTCATTTCAAATTCCTTTACAATATTGTGACAACCTTGGTGAAAATTCCATGTAATAAAAGTTAATAAAGGAAAAATAATAACCACGGTTATGGGACACTTATTCCAAGCTAATTGTTGGGCTAGACATCCTAGTGTGGGTGTTCATTTAGTTTATTATAGCTAAGGAAATTGGAAAAGGCAATGGAAAAGGATTTGGAAAGGAATGAGGAATTAATTATCATTTTATTTATGAAAATAATGGAAATTAGGAGAAAAGGAATGTGAAAGGTCACAGGTTGCATGTGAGGAGGAAATGAGGGAAAATAATGGAAGATGAATAAAATAGAGGCCTCATTAATAAAAAGGCTTCTGAGGATCAGTTGGTACCTTTTGTCAGTTTAGTTTTGGAGCTCTCTCTTCATTCTCTCTCTCGCTCACTTTTGAACACTTAGACTTTTCTTGGAGCACTTTAACATTGGATCAAGAAAAGAAAAGAAGGAAAAGGAAAGCCAAGATCAAGAAAGGAAGAGTAGGATCTAGCAGCTACATCAAGATTATTTGCAGGTATTGATTTGCATGTGTGGTTTCCTTTCTAGTTTTGACATGCATGGTTATGCATGTGTGTTATTGGTTCTCTTACTATCATTGGCATGGGATTTTCCAGGCGTGACAATGTGTTTCATCCTAGCCTTTACAATTTCAGAAAGCCTCGATGTGATGGGGTTTTCATGTTTTGGTTGAGATGGATTTCCATATGGATTCAAAACTAAGTGAGGTAGATAGATGAAAGAAAAAACACATGGCTTAGTGATCCCTGAACCAGACTGTGGATTACAGTGAAGCCTTGGCCTAGTAACCCCTGAACTAGACTATGGGTTATGATAAAGCCAAATTTTGTGTTACCTCGGTGGGCCTAGGAATCCGTGACTTTTGAATGGAAAGATATATGGTAAACCTTAGAGGTGGGTTCCCTTGATCATGCCTAGGAATCCTTGGTCGACGAATGATAGGATATATGATAAAGCCTGGAGGGTGTTATCTTGATTATGACCTAGTGATCCCTGAATCAGACTGTGGAAGACGGTAAAGCCTAGAGACTAGGAAACAATAAAATTCCTCATGGTGAAGGTGGAGAAATACGATGGAATACATGGTTATTTGTTTTTTTTGGTTATGAGTCCCACATTAATGCTTGGAATATGTTACGAGGGTGATTGGATGAAAGAATATTTGGTTCAACTAATGTATGGTCAGGTGGTTAGTGGAAGTCCCAAACTCGTTTGGCTTTTTCATTCATTAATAGGAGTTCCTTCTCCTTGGTATTTCATGTGCAAATGTACCGGTTTATATGTGGATTCTATGGTTGTTGTATCCTTATTATTTTTGTTGTTTATATGTTGGTTATGAGTATGTTTTATGACAATGATGATGTATGGCTCTCATCATGTTTTAATTTGTAAATGAATGAATAATGAATATATGCCCTAATAGATGATAATGCAGCTAATGTGATAAGGCATCAATGCTTCTTAGTGATTTTCAGATAAGTATGAGACCCCTATGCTTATATCTATTTCTATGACCTATAGAATGCATATTTCTGACATGTTTGACGAAATGTCTTTCATGGCTAGTAGGGGTCCAATCAAGTCTTTGTTCAATTATTTTCATTTATATCATTTTTTGAATGTTATTTTTCATTTCTGGATTTTTCATGAAGTTTTGGGTAGTGGCCCGAGACCTAGCCCTGAAAAAGTGGCACATAATCTAGGGTCACTAGCTCTGAACTAGCTGAAAAAGATCCCAATTACTTGCATGCCCTTGTTATGGGAGTGACTGAGGCTCTAGGTTAGTAAGATGCTAGGTTGTCTAAAGGGTGGTCACTTGAAGGGTTGGTTGGTTCTTGAGGGTTCTATAGCATGTGTTGAAGGTCAAGTTGGTTATGTTGTGTCGGTTCCACTTCCTTGACTATACATGTGGAGTTGAATCAGATCATAGTAGCATACCATCACATGTTTACCCCAGTGGATCGGTTAACTTGGGTAAATATGGGAGGAGGGTGTTACAAAGATCTAATCAGCTGCTCATCACCAGTTAAAATCAAATCATCAACATATAAGATATAATAAGAAATTTACCTTCTTTGAAAATGTGATAGAGGTTTGCATCTACTTCACTTTTGGTGAAGCCCAAACTGGTGAGATAACTATCGATCCTAGTGTACCAAGCACAATGTTCTTTGAGACCGTATAATTCTTGCTCTAGTATAAACACATGAGACTCGATAAAATGTCTCAAAACCTTATAGTTTCTTGATTTACACCTCCTCCTCAATAACCCCATTGAGAAATGTTATTTTTACATCCATCTGGTGGATATTCCACCCCATCTACACAGGCAGTGCAAGAATTGATCTAATGGATGAGTACCTTGCTACAAGAGCAAAGTTCTCCTCATAGTCATTTCCCTCAATTTGAGAGAATCCTTTGGCCATAAATCTGGCCTTATACTTCTCTATGCTTCCGTCTACTACATGCTTAACCTTAAAGATCCATCTTGAAACCATAATTGATTTATCTGTTGGGCTTGGGACCACTTCCCAAACATTGTTCTTTACAATGGATTTGTATTCCTCTACCATTGCATCAACCCATACATGTTTCTCTACTGCTTCCTCAAAAGAGGATGGCTCAGTCTCTACAACATAAGTCATTAGAGCCATGTAACCAGTGTACTGTTCAGGTGACCTTCTCTGTTTGCACAAATTTGAGAAAACTCCCACATTATCCCTCACATCTTGCATAATTTTATCAAATTCCCTAGTTCTTTTTCTACCTTCTCTAGATGGTTATGCTTGAGTGTATGTCTCCACTCTTTGCTCCTCAATTTGTGGCTACTCCAAAACTTCTTGGGGCTCCTCCTTTGGAGCTTAAAGCTCCTCTTCTAGTGGGATCCAAAGCTCCCTCTCAAGAGAGCACCACATCACTTTCTCTTCATCAAACTCTACATCCTTTCACACAACTATCATTCTAAGGGATGTAAAGCACACAAAATAGTTATGAGGAGTTTTTGTGTAACCCATAAATACCCCCAACCATGTTATCAACTCAAGATTCTTCCTTGATTCTTTGGAGACATGGAAGTAAACAAAGGCTCCAAAAATCCTGAAGTGCCACATGTCCAACTTCTGCCCCGAGAAATCCTCCTTCGGTGTAATCATATCAAGAATTTAATGAGGTCTCCAGTTCTTCAAGTAGAATACTATGTTGTATGCCTCATCCCACAAATGTAGAAGTAGGCCTTGGTCTTGTAACATAGCTCTCATAACTCCCACAATGCTAATGGTCTTTCTCTCAACCACCCCATTCTAATATGGGTTGTGGGGGTGTTGTCATTGCTCTTCAAATGCCTTTATTCGCCTTTTTTCTACATGAAGAAGATCCAACACTTCCTTGAGAAGGAATCAATAGAAATGATAAAATATTTGTGTATGGTAGTGGAGGTTGCCGAGAAAGGTCCATAGACATTAGTGTGGATCCTTTCCAATATTGCATGTGCTTTGTTGTACCGATCATGAAATGTGGATTTTGTGTACTTCCCCAAAGTATGTCCTTTGCATAGATCTTGCTGCTCAAGTGCTCCTTTATGGATTCCAGTGGTTATTTGCTACATAATCTTCAAGGCACCATGATGCAAATTTCCAAGTCTTATGTGCCAAAGTTCATCGACATTGTGGCTTTACACTTTCTCCGCCTTAGTGCTTAACGCAACACAATCTTCCACATCTAGATTATACAAGTTATTCACACAAACCCCGATCTGCTTCACCTGTCCTATGGCTATGTGTCTCAGGAATGATTTCCCTTTGTTGAAGATCACATCATAACCACTATATTCCAAAACTGCAACATAGATGGTATTCTTCTTTAGGCCTATAAAAAGCATGACATCATTAAGTCTAAGAGGGGAGCCCGACTCGCTCTAAAAGGTGACCGTACCAATCCTGGTCATGTTTTACCTTTCTTCGTCCCCCAACTTGATTTGTATCTGCAAATATTTATCCTCCAGGTCATCGAAAAAGTCTCCACGCACTGTCATAGGGAACGAGGCACTAAAGTCCAAGTACCACACGCTCCCCATCACTATGTTGGTCATGCATGTGAAAAGGGTGAAGTCAAGGCTCTCAAACTATGAAGCCAAAGCTTCACCTACTCCTCCTCATAAGGTATTCCTGCTTGACTTTTTGTGTGGACACTTCGTGGCATAGTGTCTGAATTCATGACCATTGAAGCATCTAATTTTGGACAAATATTTCTTCTTGCCCCCTTGGCTAGATTTTGGTTTGGTTTGAGATTTCTTCCCTTTTCCCTTTTTTTCCTTTCCAACCAATGCAATTTTTTCTTCATCCCCACCCTTGGATGAAGTTCCACATATAGTATTTTTCCTTATTCCCTCTTGTTCACAGAATCTTGTTAGCTATGCTAGCTCTTGGGAAGGCCTAGAAGGGATAGGATTACCAAGTCATCATCTAAAAAAATAACACCAAATCTTGCAAGCTCATCATGAACTTGTTTGAACCTTCTCAGATACTTTTGAATAGTGTCATCCTTCTACATTTTGATATTTCGAAGTTTATCCTTGAGTGTCAGTTTCCTATGGTCACTGTTATTTTGGAACATATTTGTCAGTGCCTAACACATTACATAAGAGTTTCTTTCCCATGGTGATGCAGGAGCATCAAGGGTGTTTTATTTTGTAAATATGTTATAAGGGGGTGTGATAATTTTTAATATTTTATTAATTAATTTGAATAAAATAGGAGAAGGTGAGGATTTTTGTAAATATCTTTTTATTTAATAAAAGGATACGAGGGAATTTAATTAGTTGAAGGATTTTAGGGATAAAGAGCTATCCTTTAGGGATGTTGAGAGATTTAAGGGATTGTTGAGGAATTGAAGGGATTGAGCATTAAATTAAATGATTTTTTTTAAATTGTATAAATAGGAGGAGGTCTTGATGCTCCTGCATCAGATGGTATCAAATATTTGTGACAATGCGGTCTCACACTTCCTCCAATATTATTATCCTTGCCTTGGCTACATATTTCTTCCATTTGGCTACGTTTTGGGCATCATATTCCACTGGTTTTGCAATATCTCTCTTGATGTATTCTAGCAAGCCATTGTCATCAAGCATTGTCTTTCCATGCAATGAAAATCGATCTACCTTCCAAGGCATACTTTAAAATTATTGCATTGAAGGCCATTCTCCCAACTCTAAAGAGATCCTGCTACACTCAAGCTACAAATTTGAACCTACTGAGAAACAACTTCAAAATTCTTGCTCTAATACCATGTAGAAATTATGGTGTAGATTTGTAACTGCATGAAATTTTAATAAAAATCACAAGACACAAACCTACTCTACTACTCTACGAAATTAAATTCACAATTTAGAACATCAATCACAAACATGAAATGAGAAATAAGACACATGCACACAATATTTTTCCATGCGAAAGCAATCTGCTAAAAATCCCTTTGCCTACTTGCATTAATCTGATGAATATAGATGTATTGCAATTATTTTTCTCGATTGAGCACAACTTGCAAGTGAATAACCTATCTCTCTGCACAGTGAGAAGCTTTGACCCAAAGTTTGTCAATTTCTGCCTTTGCTTGAGCCCCTATTTCCTTGCACAATTCCTTGAGAAATTAGGCCCCTATTATTTGGGAAATTACTCAAATTGATTGCACAATTACCAAGGTTGATCATATGACTACATGCAACACCTGTACACTCAAGGCTAGTCTACAACAGATGTTACACTTCCTTGGAATCTCCACCACAGCTAGGGAACTCAAATTCTCTACATGCACTATCTATTTTGGGCTAATTGATCAGTTAACTAAATGATCATTGAGTTAGACTAAAGTCTCACTGCACAAGATCTTCCACTAGTTCCTTCAACAGTTACAACTAGTTTAACTGAAAATCATTTGAAATAATTGACTTTGATTGCCACAAATTAGCAATCACACATGCTTAACTGAAATCCAACTCCTCCAACTCGAAGTTACTGAGTAAAAAAGGTTGCACAAGCCATGTAACACATGTTAACTGCATCCAAGTTGTCTACTGATGTGGAAATTTGAATTTTCTTAATTTAATCAAGGCAAAATCAAATTCAGAATTTTTTGCTGCATTTTTCAACATCTTGTACCAGAACCATCACAATTGTGGTAACTGTCACAACTAAATAAAGGAAATAGTCTCATTGATAGTCAGGGGGATATAGAAAAGATGCGTGACCTAACACATCTTTTAAAGCATCAAATTATTTTTGAGTAGTGTGGTCCCAATGGAAGGTAACCTTTTTTTTTTTTAGTAAGTGAGTAAATCCTTTTGTAATTTCTACGTAGAAAGTTAGCCTTCCCTTGAAAGTTTTGTAACTGAACGAGTGAAGAGGGAGCAACAAAATTAATGATTACGTGGACTTTTATAGGATCGATGCAGATCTTGTTCTTAGACACTACGAATATTAGAAGTCGACTAGGTTGGACAGAAACACACATTTGTGTGGATTTAACCTTATGTTATAATGTCGACAGTGTAGGAATATCACTTTGTTATGCATTGGATGATCGCAACGATGTTTAGAATGGGCAGGCAAGTCATCCAACTAGGGTTGCAATATATGCTTAATGTCATGGAAAACATAGTTCATTTTTCTTTGGAAGGTTGCACCAACATTCTTTAGACCAAAAGAAAGTTTGTGGTAGGAAAACACACCCCATGGATAAATGAAGGCAGTCTTATGCTGGTCCAATGATAGGATATTGATCTGATTGTAATCAGATATGCCATCCATAAATTAATTTTTTTCCTTTGGGCACAGTCATCAATCATTTGGTCCATAAAAGGGGTCGGGTGTTGGGTTGTGTTATATTCTTTCCATGACTAGCCCACATAGTTAACTAGGGGGTTAGAAGGGGGGCAGAACCCCCCCTTCGTTGCGCCGATTACGTAGCGGGGGGAATCACAGGGGTTTGAGGGGTGTGGGTAACCCCACTCTATGGTGTCTGGGGTAGCACCTCGGAAAATTTTGGTTTTGGACCCTATATTAGGTTGGGCGAACCTACCTATGGTTTTGTGCATATTTTTCGTACATGGTTTTGGACACGATGGTTTTCGGTCCATGGTTTTGGATGCAATAGTTTTCGGTCCATGGTATTGGATGCTTCAGAATGTATAAATATGTATTGTAACATTGAAAGGAACGTAATGAAAAATCAAGCTGGTAGTCTCGGTTTTGGGATCCAGGGGAAAATCTTTGTGTATATGTGTTTTATGTGTTATGCTCTTGCATTGTTTATCTTTTGTGTTCTAGAATTCATATGCAGGTAATTTATGTATGGGGTTAAAGCCTACATTTGGTATCATAGCAGTTTTGGCTTCAAGGGGACACCTTTGCTGCTGATGGGTTTCGCTCAGGCCTGTGGTAGACCCTATTCAATGGGAGATCTACGGGATCGATTCTGGTGGTGAAAGAAGATGGTGAGCAGTGGAAAGATAGAGATCGATAAATTTAATGGTCAGATGTTTGAGTTATGGAAACTCAAGATGGAGGATTTGTTGGTGGATAAATATCAGTGGATCATGGTAGATCTAGGTACTAAACCAATGGGAGTGTCCGATGAAGAATGGAAGAAGTTGGATCAGAAGGAAAAGAGCACAATACGATTGTGTGTCTCAGATTAATATTGCTGAAAGTATCATGGGAAGCTACGGCGAAGGCTTTGTGGGACAAGTTAGGGACTTTATACCAATCTACGTCTCTGGTGAATAAATTGTTCCTACGGAAATGTTGGGTTGTGTTATATTCTTTCCACGACTAACCTACACAATATTTTTTTGGACCCTATATTAGGTTGGGCGAACCTACCTATGGTTCTTGGTCCATGGTTTTGTACGCAATGGTTTTTGGTCCATGGTATTGGATGCTTCGGCATGTAAAAATATGTATTGTAACATTGAAAGGAACATAATGAAAAATCAAGCTGGTAGTCCCGGTTTTGGGATCCAGGGGAAAATATCTGTGCAT